>JANHFT010000810.1:182591-194210 GCA_032467955.1 Pseudoxenodon macrops | reverse complement strand
AAAAGAGAGAAAAAGAAAGAAAGAGAACTTATGGCCACAATTGAGGCCAAAATTTTGGTTGCTAAGCAAGAGCGTTGCTAAGTGAGTTTCACCACATATTACAAGTTGGCCACGCCCACCTGAAGCCACACCCATATGACCATCAAGCCATGCCCACAAAATAAGCCACGCCACAGAACCGGTAGGAAAAGATTTAGATTTCACCCCTGGTTTATACCTATATATGTTATCTAATACGTGCTTGCCAAATAAAATAAATAAATAAATAATAAAAGAAATAATAAAAGAAATGTATCACAAATAGGATACAAAGCTAACTTGCAGTAGTTATATTCCAGATATATCATAAAATACTTGTAAAAGATTTTAGGTGACTTTATGGGAGACTTCAGCAGCTATGGCACAAATATTGCTTGAGTTCCTTTGAGCCTTATCTGTTTAATGAGGTCAAAAGTACAATGGTCAACCCTATCCAGTGTTAATATTTGTGTTCAATGTATGTGAAATTGAAACTCACAAAAATATTCTTACAATGTTAGCACTGTGTGACATAGCATAGCATTGATACCTTTTTATGATAGACAGTTGTATACCTGAGATATTGTGTTCAATGCACTTATTCTTGTAAACTAAAACTTTGTGAAAATAGTCAAAACAATCTAAAACTTTCATATTTATGCAGCCTCGTAACTTTAAATACAATAAGATGGCATGACAATTACCTAAGTTTACAAAAAAGAAACAGGACATGAATTCTACTACGCGATAGTGAAAATGGAAAGAATACAACAATATCTTCTTCAAAATATTAAGATTAGAAATGATCATGGAAGATATTACCTTGTATCAATTGCATTTTGAGATTGCATGGAAACATGTTGCATGGAAATTTTACCAAAAAAAAATCCCCGCTGGTAAATATATCTCTTTACACTCCACTTTGAAAGCTGACCCTGTGGGTGCAGAAACAAAGAGTTGCCTGCAATAAACAAAACTATTGCTGTGCTCTAGTATTGAAGTTACTCATCCGATGACTTTGGTTTTACTGTGAGTAGGTAGTGGGTTTTGCAGAGCTGTACCTTGGCAGACTGTGCATGCAATATGAAACAACTGCTCAGTTCTTTGGATATTTCAGTTTCCAAGGCAGCAGGCCTGTACAAAACAAAGGGGAAATTTGGCAACTGTATGCAGTTAATTAAATTTTCATCTTTCTAGTTTTGTCATTTCTTTACATCAAATGACTAAAAAACCTAGAAGAGGCAATTGAAGTGGGGGAGGGCTTTTAAACAGCTAAATATTTGTTTGGGTAATGATATTCCAGGCTCTGTGAATTAAATCAGCTATCACCTCCAGTGAAATTAGAGCCAGGATCTAGGATCTCTGCTTACATGTTGCTTCTAAGAAGTAAGTCATAGTTTAGTTTAATCATAGTCTGGTCACACATCATGCTAAATCATGAAAGTTTACAATTATCTGATCACTGGGTTCACAAATAAGATTAGCTCAACAGACTAGCCTGTCATTTCTTTGTATGGTGTGTGAATCTGGATGAGCCTTTAATAGGGTCTGGCTTCCTTTAACTATAGCTTAGCCTCCACATGGAATTAAACCTCCCTTAAAATGACCTTGCCTTTTGATACTCGTCTGGCTTAAGAACTGATTTCTAAAGATGGTTGCCTAGCCATAGAAGTTGCTCTAATACTTGATAGAGTCCAACAAGTACCTGGGACCAACTGATCAAATAGATCCCACTCAGGAGTCATATAAATTAGATCATACTAAGACACCAAGGCCATACATTGTAGGTCATGACTGTGTTGTGACAGAAACACATTGCAAATCTGAATGTGTTCCTTCCCTCCCTCATATAATATGAATTAGAAAGGAGCAGAGATGGGTTGCACATACTTTAACAACCAGTTCACTGAAAATGTGAGTGTGCATGCACTTCTGCTTCGCACGCGTATGCTACATGCTCGCGCCTACCGCACTTGCATGCAACACCTAAAACAAGGCTTTTTCGATGGGGGTGGCTTCCTGCACACCTGCTAGGTCAGCCATGGTTAGTAGAATAGGAGAGACGTGCAAATAAGCTGGGCTGCAGAGCGGGGCAAGCAAGTTGGAAAGTGAGATATCTAGGACTAGATACCATCGGGGGGAAGGACCAGTGCTCGGAACTATCGGTTCTGGCGAAACGGTTTGAAATGGCAGCAGCCCACCACTGGAAAGGGGCCTGTCTGAGGCATTTACTCAGGGAAATTTCCTATGCCCTCTCCTCAGTGTCCCTGTTGTGGGTTATCCAGTAGCATCAGAAAATTTCAAAACCATGTTCAAAGCTACGAAACAGAACTGGTAGTAATATACATAATTCCAGATCATGTTGCCAGTGCCGTAAGATTAAAAATATAAGATACCTCCCACTATGAATTGGGCCAATGATAACTTTGGCAAAGCCTTGTCCAAAGCTGGCAGATTTAAGTCCCCTGGAGAATTCCACTGCCAGCCTATCTAGAGTCTCAAGCAGCTCTGGTATGAAGGTTGCTCTGAATACAAATGGAAAGTAGGGTGAAAAGCCTTCCCTCATCTATACAGCCCAAATTCCAAATTCAGGAAATGGGACACACAATAGGCTACATTGAAAGGGTTTCTCAGACAAAAATTGCCACACATCCACACTGACTCTAGATTAGTAACTAATCTATGAATGAAACCTAGTTGGGCTCATTTCTGAGAAGGTAATTGTTACGTCCCCACTGCCTCCACCTGGATCCAATAAAGGTAGCTGACTGTTCCTGAGCCTGTTGTCTTCCTTACTCGCACTATCTAACAGTAATGCAAACAGTCTGTTCCTCATTCACAATTAAGTCATGGGTGTTGTAAGCTTTATTACAGAGAAATTAAATAGCAGCAGTCAGAAATAAGGAGCATTAGTTATTAGGTTTTGAAGCACAGCTCTGGGAACTGGAAGGCAACATTGGTATTAAACATCCCATGAAGGTGAAGAGGCTTCTTGGATGAGATATGAAATGTCTTCAAAGAAAATCCAGAAAATCTAGGTGTCTCTTGAAAAAAGCACCATTGGGACAACCATGACCTGGATGACTGAGAATCTTCATAGACATTGGCACTAAATATTTATTTTGAAAGCCACCCACCTATGCCATTCTATCACATTTCCTTCTACTCATCACTATCACAATGGTCTTGTCTGCCCTCCATCCCAGTTTCCCCCAACCCTATCTTCTCCTCACCTAAAGTGCTCCAACAAATTACCTTGATTTCCAGCCTTACCATCAGGGGGTTAGCACTGGCCTTAAATGCTTCTGTCTGGTACTCAACATGGCTTAGGTTACCTGTATAATGTGGCTCCCTATTATTTCAATAACATATCAACCAGACTAATCCACATTACCACCACATCACACACATACTCATACTGTTGCTTGGGATGAGATCAGAAACCACCTCAACCTAAATGGCAGAAATAACATATTTTGCATTCCTGCAACCTCTGTCTCTTACGCAAGGAAAAACTGTGGCAATGCCCACAACTAGTTACCAACAACTACCATCACGACAAATTTAAGAATTGAAACCCCAAAACCTCATAATACTAGTTTTGCAGTTGATAAGGAAGGAAAAAACTTCAGTGTTTTGTTGTTAGAACAGTCTGGTAAGCTAGTCACTATATCAGTCCAACAAAATGGATGAAAATGGCAAATTAGATGAAAACGAGAAAATAATCTAAAAAACACCACTCCCACTGCCATCTCATGCTAAATCTCCTATAACGAAGGCCACCAGAAAATCAGGTCAATTCTCATCCACCAAACTGTTAATTTCTCTGCTGCTACCTGGTGAAAAAGCACAAAATCCACTGTTATTGCTGCCTTCTAACAAAACAAACTCCAATAGCTGAGCAATGAAGCCTAGACACTACTAACAGCTGGTAAACACTGCAGCTGCAAACACACCCTCCCAATTATTCCTATATCATTCCTGCCTCCATCAGCGGTTTCAAATCCCAGACCTGACCAATCCCAGAACTCCTTCAAGCCACCTGACAGTTCTCTTATCCTCCAGATCCCAGATGTGCCACTGGCCACCATAATTCCCAGTTCCCAAAACACTTGACTAATTTCCAATCAAATATCCCACCAACCATCTATGACAAGCTAAATGTCAGCTTCAGCACCATTTAAAAAAAGGACTGGTTAATCCACAAGAATCAATGCATTTTAGATTATTAAATTCAAAACATAAGATGGTTAAAAAAAAGGAACTATCCTACAATGTAAATTTACATCTAATTTTATATGTACCTCGAGTTATATAAAATTTATTCCTGTTGCAAGGATTGCTTAAGTTATTTTAGTTCTACTCACTGCTTAGAAAGCAAGTTTGAGGTTTTTTTTCTGAGAAAGCTATTCTGCAAAGGCCTCATTTGTAATCACTCCCAGCTTGAGATTTTTAAAAAGACTGAGTGGAAGAAAAATATGAATGTTTTTCTATGAAGTTTTCCACAAAGTATATTACATTATTTATTTTTCCTTTACTTCCCTCAATACTGTCAAGATTAAGTTATATATTAATTGTCAGGTAGACCTCAAAATAAATCATTTTATAAGTGATTCACAAGCAATTTAATATAAGCAAGAGCTGTAAACATTATTTAGATTACAATGTCTCATCCAAATATTCATAATCAGCAAAACAAAAAGCAGTGTTATTTGTAAAACATTCAAACATTAGGAGAAACATTCTTTTTATATTAATATAGAGGAAATAGGATACTTTGTCACTTGGAATGGGACAACTCACTGCCACCAACTCACCACAGGATAACTCCACAAGGCCAACTCATCACATGGCCAACTCACCATGGGCAGCCAGAAGAGAGCCATGTGGCGAGCGAGTGGGTGGGAAGAGTGCAGAGCACATCAGGGTGGGTGGCAGGGAGGCAGTGACAAACTGGAGCTTCCCATTTTCACACCCCTACTACTGCTGCCTCCCAGGCCTTTTCCATTCGGAGCCTGCCCACATGGCTTTCCCTCCGGCCATCTACAGTGAGATATCCCTGGGACAAATAGACCATGTGCAATTGTCCTGAGGCAAGTTGGCAGTGGTGAACTGGTGATGGCAGGTTAGCCATGGTAAGTTGGTTTTGGTGAGTTGTCCTAGACCCTTTGCTACTAGAACCAAGATTGGGAACTCTTTGTAAGGCCAATATAGACTGTAAAACTCTCTCAGCTCGTGCTCATTGCAGGGTACTAAAGCTCATCACCTAGAGGAGCTGGCAATGTTGAGCTTCCTATTTAAGGAAAAGTTTCAGGGGAGAAGATGGACAGTACTTTTCACTCCACAGCAGAGACAGCTAAGCAGTCTTGAATCTTCAAGTAACCGGTATCTTGAAACTCAAAACTAATACAACAAAACAGCTTCTGTTTTGCTGAAACTCTGTTCCTGTTACATTAGAAAATGTGAACAAAAAACAGATGTGGCGATTTAAAAAAGAAAACAAGGACTGCCAACTTACTTGGTTGATTGATCAGATCAAGGCTATAATTCTAATAATACACATCTACAAGCCTCCTTTTGTGTATACAGGAGGTTTAATATATTTGAAGGAACTTTTATGCAGATGTTATGATACATTCACTTGTACAGAACACTTTGGCCACATCTTCTTTCCAGTCTGGAGCAAGCTAAGCAACTGAATATCAACAGCATACTAACCCTTCATCAACAAATAACTTTTCCTAAGGGCTTCAGGTATATATTAAATATGAAAAGAAAAAGAGTCAACTATTGCAAAAATCAAGGCTTATATGGTGTCAGTCTTATGAGTCAGACCAGACAGGAAACACAACCAGATGAGCTACTTCTACTTTATTATAAAGTTACATTCACAGAATCTTGCAAGTCTGAAAGTACCTTCTTTCAGTTCCAGATTAAGAAATTAAGTCCTAAGTCCCTTGGCCTGCCTACATTGCTCTTGTGGGCTCAGTTGCCTTTTATCTGACTGTTCCCTTGGTTGCATCTCTTTGGTCTGTCCCCCAAAGTCATTTTCACATATTATTACATATGACCTAGGTCATCCTATACATCAGAAAATTGAAATACACTGAAAGTGGACAGTCAGAAGACTATTCCATTTGTTATTCAAGACAAGAAAAGAAAAAAGGAACAATTGCTTTAAAAGTCAGGAAGCATATATTTGGATATAAGGCACTCAAATGCTAATCATATCAATTAAAATTTAGAGGAAACTCTTTAATATGAAAGTTATCCAAATTTATGTTACAACAGGGGTGCCAAACTTGGGTCATCATGGCATTGTCATGTGATGTACTGTATCTTGACTCCGCCTTTCACTAAACCAGGCGTGGGTGTGGCCAGCACGTGATGCATCCAGTCCATGGGCCACAAGTTTGACATCCCTGTGCTACAACCATTAATAAAGAAAAAATCAAGTTGACAAATTTTATGGTCAACGTCAATATGCAGTTGACAGAACATACAAGTACGATATGTTGTATGTGATTGGAGACTGGAATGCCACCATTGGAAACAAGAAGGAAGAAATATAATTGGACTATGTGATGTAGGAAAGCAAACTGAAATGGGAGAATAACTTACTAGTTTCTGTCAGCCCTCCCAGGTAAACCAGACAGGAAACATGACAAGATGAACTAATACTACTTTCTTGTAAGGTTACATTAACAGAATCTAGCAAGTCTGAAAGTATAAACTTTCTACCTGCCACTTTTAACTGCTTGATCTATTACAGTGGATCCTTCCTAATTTTCTTTCTCACACCTTTAAGCCACTGGGGTTTCCTGCCTCTTTTGTCTGATTGTTTCCTAGGCAGCATCTCTTTTGTACTTCCCCAAGGTCATCCGCACATTCCATTATAGTTTCTGACAGGAAAGTGACAGGAATTATTGGAATAACTACAATAATATAACAAGGAACAGAAGAAGACTTTGTAAAGGTTCTAACTAAACAACGGCAGCAAATTTGAACAATAGAGTGGCCTATACTTTAATAAATAGGTTATGTTTATATTTCAAAATACGTACTCTCACTCTCTTCCTATGTACAGTTATACAAGTAGTCCTTGACTTACGACCACAATTGAGCTCAGAATTTATGTTGCTAAGTGAGAAATTCATTGAGTTTTGTCCCATTTTATGAGCCACATTTGTTAAGTGAATCACTGCAGTTGTTAAATTAGTAATATTAACTGAATCTAGCTTCCCCATTGACTTTGCCTGTCAAAAGGTCACAAAAGGTCACTTCTCTAGATAAAAAGTGAAAGATCATTAAAAAGATCACCAGTATTGTAGAGCTGGGACAATTTTTGCACTGTCAGTTTGAAACAATATGAAAATTTCCAATGAAAAGGTCACATAAAAGAGACATGGGGGATTTCCCCACCTTTATGCAGTTGACTAGCTTGTGCCAGTTTAATGAAAGTGGGATGTCTCAACTCTCTTCTCCCTGAGATCCTCTGCTTTTTGTGCCCCAGTGACTCCACCTTTCTGTCTTAACGTAGCTGCTTAGTTATTTCTACTGCCATTGCCTGTCAGTCAGCCGTTGCCTGTGTTTACCTGATGTTTTCCCACATAATCCTGTCATGTGAGACAGATAAGAATTTCACAGGCTATGCCAGCATTGAAGAATAAACCGAACAGTAGAAGAAAATAAAGTGGATAAAAATGAAATAAATGCAGTAGTGTAAGACAGGGGTGTCAAACTGGATTTCTTCGATAGACGGATTAGCATTGTAGTTCTCCTCTGCAGGCCAGCGGGGTTGGGGGGGTGGAGTCAGGATGGACACCTCCTGCAGCACCCTGCCAGCCAAAATGGGGCATGGGGGAGCACATTGCATCCTTGCACCCAGTTTTGGTCAGCAGGGTGCACGCCCCATTTTAACTTCCAGAGGCACTGCAGGCTGGTCCTTTGCTATTTCCAGGCCAGATTTAAGTACTCAGCAGGCTGGATGCATTTCATTCTATTTTCCCTATTTTCCCTTTTTTAATTGTTTTCTTGTTTTCTTGTTCTTGCACTTGAAGTCCATACTAAGTTACAAGTATTATACATCAGAAAGACATGATACTTCAAATGTAGTAAATGAAAAAATTGTGAGTAGCTCTGTTCAACCATAATAGCAATGTACAGATGGAGAAACCAATGGTCATAAGTCTAAAGAAATGGACTGATGAATAAGGCTATTCAATGGTGTACATATTTCAAACTTTTCAAATTTTATTTTCTTCAGCAGGATACATAATACCACTAACAGGCAATGAAAGTAACGCAAGTTATTGGCAGTTTTTATGCTATGCAACAAGTTCAACTTATTACTGAACTCTTGAATTCTGTATCATTTTAAAAGTAATAGTTTTTTTTCTAACAAAACAATCTTATGCATTAGAAGTCCCATTTAATGCAATGATATTTTTACCCTAAAATGTATGTGTCTTAAATTACAAGATTTGTTAGTTTTTGTTTTGCCTTCTGGCTTATTCTGGCTTATTAATGACGTTTTTACTCAGTCAACAGTAAACTAGGTTAAATCAAAACAGCAGGGATCATTTTTGTGAAAAATTAGACCTGTTCAGAAGTTTTTATATGAAGATGTATGTGGTGATACTGAATTTATCCACTAACTGCTTTCTGATAGTTATATCTAGAATGCAATAGTCTACAGGAATATTGTAAGTGCCTCTGTCAATGTATATCTATCTGCAACAGCTTTGATATTATCATCTGCATTCCTATTGAGCTATTATCTCCTGAAAAATGTCATTGCTTATCAAGGGCATGTTGAAAAATAGAACAAAAATGTCCACTCATTCTGAATTGATTTTGATATCACTATGTAGGTAAACTTGATTGGCTTTGAAATGTCAGGAAGCCAGATTTGACTGGCTGCATCACAAGCCATCAAGAAGATTGCTAGAAGAGCCTTGGGCAAGAAGCCTTTTTTTTAATGTTGCAAAGTTGCAAAGTTGTATGATTTTTTGTTTCACTTTCTTGTACTTCTGTTTGTTGCTTCTTGCGTGGAATTTATGACACATCTCAAATTTATTTCTGCAATGCATACCCTGTGCAAAATAATTTTCTTTATCCAATTTTGTATCTGATTTTACCTCTAATGAGAATTCTTCAACTTTTATATTTTCTATTCTTTCAAAAAAATTCTTTGTTCACTAGTAATTTTTCTGTTTTTTGTTTCCAATATTATTAAATGAAAAAAGAAAAATATGCAAAATTATTTAAAATAAACATTTCCACGAAAGGAAAACAATTCATTTCAGTGATCCATAGCTAATATGTGTTGACAATTCTGTAGATGTCTGGATAGTTCAATCCATGTGTTTAAGTTTTCAATACTAAGCAATTAGTTTTTAGCTGTAAATAATGTACAAAAAAATCATTTTTCTTTGTCCAGCTGTCAATCACCATGTGATAGGAATAAACTTCAAAAAAATATAGACTTCTGAAATTTGAATCTCAAAGTTGAGTTAATGCATGTAACAACTTATTTTTCAAAAGGAACAATTGTTGAACATGGTAAAAACTTATTTAAAGTATTAATCTCCTTGCATTTTCAACAACAAAGTCATTTATTCAGGCATTTTCTATATAAATGCAATGATTTCTAAAATATTATTTATGTTGAAAATGACATGATCTAAAATATATTGATTTTTTTTGCATTTTTAAACATAGTTTTACTAACTAATTAAAACATACAAACCAAAAGCAGAACAGAGAAAGAAAAAATAATATACACTGTGTGCATAGTTACAATCTTTTTAAAGGAAGATTAAAAAAAGGAAAAGAAACAAAAACATTTTAAAATATATATTTTTAATTTAAAAGGACATTTGGATACTCTCCTCTCTTTCTTTTTTGCCCACCTTCTTTTTTTCTACCACCAAAATTACAAGTACTCAACTTACAACAGCTCGTTTAGTTACAACGGCATTGAAAAAAGTGATTTATGACCATTTTTCTCACAGATTACCCCTGCAGCATCCCTGTGGTCATGTGAGGTATCTCTATACTCTTCTGATATTTTTCTTTGGGGCTGCAGGTTTTATTTCTTTTGTCATTACTTGATGCTAACGATGTTCTGAAACAGCCCTTTATGTCCTGCCAACTGTTGGAAGAAGAAATGTCCATCTGGGTTCAGCTCCAAGTGGTGAAGAAGACACTGGAAACATGGAGACTGCTTGGAAAGATGGTTTATAATGGTGGACAGCAGGACCACATGGTTTGAGGTCCTGGGGAAAAGGTAATCACATGTTTCAAGATGTTGAAGACCACCAGAAAAAAGGGGAGGATAGCTGGGAGTGCCTGAGTTTTATGCCCTCTGTTGGGCTCCACCCCAGACCTTCCTGTACCTGTATAAGAAATGCACTGATTGGTTGCCAGACTCCCAGGGGGCGGGGGTCTTAGCTAACTTTGTAGGCTGTCAAGTCTGATTGAATCTTGATGTAATCTCCCTAGGTGCCATGAGTTGTGTTCCTAATCCTACCTTTGTTGAATCTTGGGTGAGGGCATTTGCATATGAATAGACCTAGCCATCTCTTTACCTCTTAAGTGCAGGACATCTGCTATGGAGGAAGGTGGGGGATATTAAGGATGAGTGAGTCTGTTTCCTGCCTGTTTCTCCATTTCTCATGCAAGGAAATATAATATTCTGCCTTTTTAATATTTCCTAAGATATTTCATTCCTTTAGGAGGGGTGGGTGGGTGATAACTTCCTTCAGAGGAAAGGAAAAGGAAGGGAGACTTTAGGAGAGAGGGGAGCGTAAGGAAGGGAGGAAAGGAAAAGGAAGGGAAGGGAGACTTTAGGAGAGAGGACAGGGGATGGATATAGTCTGGCTTGAAAACAGGCTTGTTCTATCTGAAATATCATAAAACCTTCCACATCCGAGGGTTATCTTTTGGAAAAAATGTCTACATTTCTCCCCAAACAGTCAGATTATTTATTCGGAAGAGGAATGGAAAGTACCAGAATTCCCCAGACATTATTTTTGGGACAATCTGTTCTTACAAATTCTAGTGCAACGTATCTGTCCTTTAAGCCCACCAGCAGAATTTGTGATGTGTTTCATGTGTAGTTCCAAGGACTTTAATGCCTTGGGAGTCCTTTCTCCAAATTAACTTGTTCATAAAGTAAAAGGATCAAGGTGGGCTTATCGGAGTGTCACTCAAACTAAAGAATGATGAAAAGCAACACATGTGAAGGTTTTTTCCCCCCAATGCTTCCCTTTCACCCTCCTCCTACAAAATGGTGTAGCTGAAGACAGCGGCCTAGTGTATTTTCATTCAACTACTAGGCCATTTAGAGACTGCTACACTGAACGAAAACAATTTCATTACAAAGGAAAGGCAGGAAGGCAGGCAGGAAGCTAAAAAGGAAGGAAGGAATGTAGGAGGGGAGAGAAGAAGAGAAGAATAGGAAAAGAAAGAAAAGGAGGAGGAAGAGGAGGAGGAAGACTTCCTGGAGAGAGGGAAGAAGGAAGGAAGGAAAGGAGGGAAGGAGAGAGAGAGAGAGAAAGATAGGAGAAGAAGAAGGAAGAAGTGGAGGAGGAGTAA
>JANHFT010000810.1:168191-182491 GCA_032467955.1 Pseudoxenodon macrops | reverse complement strand
AGGGTTTCCTGCCTAAGCAGGGGGTTGGACTAGAAGACCTCCAAGGTCCCTTCCAACTCTGTTATTCTGTTTTCTGTTTTCAAATTGAGCTTAATCCAGGTCATTTTATTGACAGTATTATGGGAAATGGATGCCCTTCCTTTTTTTCTGGGAAGTTTTTCCACCTGCCCTAAACTGGGATTTCATGGTGGAACAGTATTCCAACCTGGCTCTACCCTGTTCTAAGAACCCTACTTAATTTGGAGGATCAGACAAAGCTAAGAGCTGCTTCTTTTCAACAAGGACGCTACAAAGATTCTTGTGGCAGCTGCTCCCCTCTCCATTTTGTTCAGGTGAAAACCTTTTAAAAAACCCTTTCAGCTTTCGAGGTTTAATTGTTTTAAACTGCTGCTTTTCACTGCTGTTTTATGGCCTGTTTTTATGTTACTAGTCTGTTTTTATGGTAGCTGATCTTGTTCATTGCCCCAGGAACTAATTACTTGAATGGCAGTATTTAAATATACCACATAAAGGCATCTCTTCTTAAGAAAGGAAATGCAGCCTTGGAGAGGGAAGCTTAAGCTCAGCTCTATAATTGTGGTTTATTTCTCTCTTCCTCCAGCTCTGATTGTTTTAAGTTCTTTAGGATGGCTAAATATATTTTTTTATAGTGCAACTTTCACTCCTTTACAAATGCTATAAAATAGAAGGATAAGGAATTGTTTTCTGCTTTGAAAATATCTAAGATTTCCAGAAAGCAAGAAGCTCACATAGGGGAACAAAAACCAACTGCCGCATAGCAATATTAAACACTGATCTGTCCTCAAAAAGCGAATGCTTTGACCTTTAGCTGGCAGTCATTGACACCGTTATTCATATGTGAAGTTGATGTTTTGTTTAGTTTTGTTTTCCTTAACAGATAAGAAAGTGATGACTCTTTTGCCATGAGATGAGGAACTCAAAGTGCTGTTGAGCTTACAAGGTTTCAGGGCCATTCTCTAACCCTAATTACCTCAACTGGATCATGCTGTGAAAAGAGAGTATCAAAATTACGCTCTTGGAAAATGGTAGGCCTTGAAAAAAAATTGAGCAATCAAGTATAAAAGCCTGATTTCCCAAGTGGGTGTTATAATAAATTTAAAAGCTAACTCATTAATTGGTCTCAGATTGACATGGGAAACTGATTTCCGCAAAGCCATAAATGAAACAGAACAGAATAAAACAAGAGGTTAGAAACCAAGTTTTTCCTTCCTCAGCTAAAATTAAGAACAGTTTGTCCCTTGACCTCTCCAAGTTAGTACATATGAAGACAAAGACAATCAACCCCTTAGTTGGAATCGGTTAAGGTAAATTTATTTCAAGTTATGGTTGATTTATCTCCAATTGTCATCTTCTTTTTGGCTGGAAGTATTTTTAGAAATGGGTAAGTAACAGGAAAACAGTTTGAGCGCACCATTAGAACAGTTAACATGTTCTTTCAGAGTCACATTGGGATGTAATATCTAAAAATTAGTTGTTTTCATGCTAACTGCTGGTGGAATGTCTCTAGACATAGATTGTAAAAAATTAAAATTACAACCTTTGGTATTTGGTATTGACACGTGTGGATATAGTGCTATGGCAGATTTTTTTAAAATACTCAGTCATGATAAGAACTAAAGTACTTTTTTTTAAAGTCAGGACACCTAGTTTTATGTTGGGAATTTTAAAAAAAATCAATTGAGCTCTATTTTTAATAGCATGGTAAGAGAGCCAATATTTTAGTGGTGTCTTTTCTGTGACATTTTTATACTTCAGATTTGGATTTAATATGTAAAATGTTAAAGTTTAATTTTAAAATGTACCGGTATATTTAAAAAGAAAAGATCAAGCAAGAACAATCCTTTCTAATTTGAAACAGAATATTCCAAGGGAAGAGAGGGAGGGAGGGAGGGAATAATATTAGTGTAACTATTATATACTGTTGGAAGAAATAGCCATCTGGGTTCAGCTCTGAGTGGGGAAAAAGACACTGGAAACATAGTGGTTACTTGGAAAGATGGTTTAATGGTGGACAGCAGGACCACATGAGGTCCTGGGGAAAAGGCAATCACATGTTTCCAGATGTTTAAAACCATCAAAAAGGGTGGATTGCTAGGAGTGCCTGAGTTTTATGCCCTCTGTTGGGCTCCACCTCTGAGTTTCCTGTTCCTGTATAAGAAATGCATTGATTGGTTGTCAGACTCCCAGGGGGTGGAGGTCTTACCTAACTTTGTAGGCTGTCTGTCACGTCTGGTTGAATATTGATGTAATCTCCCTAGGTGCCATGAGTTGTGTTGCTAATCCTAACTTTGTTGAATCTTGGGTGAGGGTGTTTGCATATGAATAGACCTAGCCATCTCTTTATCTCTTAAGTACAGGACATCTGCTATTGAGGAAGGTGGGGGATATTAAGAATGAGTGAGTCTGTTTCCTGCCTAAAACAAGTTTCCATTTCTCATCCATTGAAATACAACATTCTGCCTTTTTAATATTTCCCAAAATATTTCATTTTCTAGGAGAGGGGTGGGTTTACTTCCTACACCACTCTAGAGAAAAATAGCAAAAGTGTGCATGGTATCTAGCTGAAAAGTGATCGGGAGAACAAAAGCAGAAGAATAACTAGATCAGATCTGTACGCTTCTTGTATACAGTACATGCACAAGTGGCTATATATATATATATATATGAGGAAGTATATGTTGAAAGCATATGGGTAAATATATGACTGTGTGAGAAACAGGAAGTATTTATGCATTTGTTTATGTGCAAATATAAATGTTATCTAGATAGTTTATTACTGGTTTAAATTTAAGAAGCCCAGGTTTGTGTCTCTTTGGGTAGGTGATTGGGTGTGATGAAATGTGAATGTGTGTCAAAGAGAAAACAAAGGAAGGGAGGGAAGGAGAGAGAGAAGAGCTGAGTCCACATAGCTGTTCATCCCTTGCCAGAGCTGTCAGAAACCTAATGTCTCCTAATTTTTGCTGATCCCACAGTGTACATATGCCACACACTTGGAGCAAGTGAATTACTTTTGGCTGTCTTTACAACTATAGCGATTCAAGGATGTGACTGACACTTGGTTTTGAGCCCAGTCAGTGCCTTGCATAAGCTTATCATCAATGAGTATGTGGAACTTTTCAATTTTTGGGGGAAATTATTTTCATTGGCACAGACCTTAAGGTGTTATTTCAGGTCAGCTAAGCATCAAGACCAAAATACCCTCTTGCTGAGCAGGATTTAAGGTATCTGGGGATATGCTAGTCTATGACAGAATAAAGATTTGATTTATAGTACATGGGAGGCTATATCACAAATAACTTCCTTGGTCTTCTGCAGTAATGATAATTTATCAAATAGCAATTTACTATCTCTTCATGTCATAAGTTTAAACTGCTGGAGGGTAATCGGCTTGCTCCCCCTAATGCCAGGGCTAGCACCATAAAATTAGGTCTCTTATGTTGGCAGGACTGAGCTAGATGGAAGAAACAGACGACATACTGTGAGTGATTCAGTCTGCCTCTGTTCAAAAGGGATTCCTGCAGGTCAACAGCAAGACTGAGCAGCAAAGCAAGCTGACAGATACGCTGCTGTATTTATGCAGATAAAAAGAATAAAAGGAAGACAGGGAGAGCTAGGGTCTCTAAGGCTGACATCTGAGCATGAAAATTCAGTCAGAGAAAAGGGTTGTTATTTTGTTTAAAAGCACATGGGAATGAACTGGTAATAACACCCAGTCAGATGGAAAGACACTAAAGAGGTGCGGGGGGAGGGAGGGCTGGGGGCTGCACTGTGTCCTTCTGATGAAGCTTTAATACTGGCGTATGGAGTTTTGTCCAATTTAGAAGACAAGGGCCATGACCAATCTGTGTTAAATATGGCAAAAATGTATCGTGCAGAGGCCACAGGATAAAAGGCAGAGAATGCCTGAATGTAGGAGATTTCCTTCTCTTGCTAATAAATGAGACACGCAGTGGCAATGAAATCAAATGGAAATGCCATGAGATTCTAATTTCTCCTCCCGCTGCTGCCACCACTGCTTTGATCTAAGGCGAGTGCCTACTTTAAATTGCAAACAGATACAAGTAAGAAACCATCCAACCACTGGATTACAGGCTTAATGAAGTGGGGCATGCAATTGAGTTAGATAATGTTACCAGAGGCAGGAATTCAGAGAGAGGATTACCGACGGTCTGAAGGAATAAGCAGCATAGCAGGAGAGTTGATGCAAGGGCAAAGATGGGAACAACGCTAGAGAGATTGCATCAGCCTCCATATTAGCTGAGAAAGCAGATGTTCCAGACTGATAAGAAGGTTTATTTATCTAGACGGAGCATCAGTTAAAATCTCAATAAAACGAGGAGTGCTGAAAGATCTGTCCCCAGTTAGTCCTCAGGCTGCTGCAAGAGGAAGATTTTCTAAGCATTAATGTTTTCCTTTGGTTGTATAACATGCCTGCAGTATTCCACTATGTGTCTGCATTTATGTATGAATCTAGGAATACACACACTTATGTTCTCATGTTTGCCAAATTCTCAGACTATCTGGCCTTTTAAAATATTTATTTCATGTTCTTGCCAATCATTACCAATCCCTGCCTTAAACACTAGGCAATATATCATAGAATCAGCTATTGGGGATTACAGAGAGTATTTTCAGAACATTAGATTAAAAAAAATAGAACTAGGGAATACCTTTAAAAAGAAACGATTAGAGAGAAATTGTCAGTCTTGCTTCAGCTGAGCTTCTAAGTAAGAACGATCCTTAACACCATCCGGCTGAGAAAGGTATAGTTTACTAGAAGCCAAGTGAAATACAACAGTGTAAAGCCAGAACTGAAATTTGCATGCCAAAACACCAAGTGTAGCTTTTCCCACCTGAAGACACCACCCATAGTTGGTCCCCTATGTCCAATCAAATTTAAAAGAGAGGTTTTTAGAATGGTCTCCTGAGAAATGCAGCTGTGCTCTGTTCCCAAGCAGCTGACCTTGAGCATGTGCTTGGAAATGGTGAATTTTCATTCCCCCTGAAAGCATAGACCCCTCCCATCTGACCCCCAGAGTTCATGGCAGACTGGCATAGAAAGAAGTTCTCAAAGCATAGTAGGGGAGTATTGAGATGGCAACTGACAGTAATTTAATGTGATAGGTATAGGTTCTATAAGGGAACTACCCAGAGGTGGGTTCTGAATCTTCTTATTGTTGGTTTGCTCAGGGTTGCACCTCGAGCACGCTCACAAAGCATGCTTGCATGGCAGTCAAAAACTAGCTTCTGCACATGCGCAGAAGCAAAATGCAAGATGGCGGCACCCACGGAGACACCAACAGAACTGGCTCCATGACATCATCACAGAGTTACTACCGGTTCTATAGAACCAGATAGAACCAGTAGGAACCCACCTCTGGAACCACCTATCAGCCATTCACAAAACAGTTGTTAAATATGACTGAAAAATTATTATACAAGCAGTCCTTGAGTTATTTCCTTTACTTGAGCTCTGCAATTACTGTAATAAGTTGTAAAGTCTGTAAAGCAGGTCACCATGTGACCGAACCTGATTTTAGAACCTTTTTTTGTGGAAAGTTGTAAAGCAAACCCAGCAATGATTAAGTGAATATTGTAGTTTGTTAAGTAGACGCATTGTTTGCTGTGGGAGCATTTTTTTGCTGGAAACTAGAAGCAAACTGGCAAAAAACATTTTAAATTGCAGTCACACGTGAGACAGTGCAGTAAATGCAGGTCTATTGCTTAAAGCCCAAAATGTAGTCATGTGACCACAGGTAGGGGGTGGAACTAGGTTAAAATTAGCTTTAGGGGAGTAAGTTGTAACTTCAAATAATCACTTTGCAAATTGAGGAGTATATGTAAAATATAAACATCTCTGCCTCTTTCTTATCCACCGATTGTTCTCTATAAATTCCTAACATTATCCACTTCTTATATTTGGGTCACAAAAGTACAATCAGATGCATCAATAAATTATATAGAGCAGTAGGTTGCATACTCTGTAATTTTAGCTGAAGTTTACAATATGTAATGATGAAACAAGATGTGAGAAATCCACAATTCGTTTCTCCTTCCAGGGAGTGTTACATAACAATGAAAACAACTTTGGGTGATGTAATTTGAATTCCTTTTCTTCACAAAGCAAATAGAACTTTTGTACTATGTTTTAAGTTGTACTGAACTAGAAAAAAAATAGCTTTCACTTCCAGCCATGCAGTTTCAATATTCCTAATCATGGACCTAATTAATATTTGTACTTGGAGCACACTCTTTTAATCATTGATTTTGGACAAGTGATATCAGCTGCATTTACTTTAATCAGATGTAAGAATATCCCTAAATATGTTTGTATGCTTTGTTGGATAAAACAAAGTGGAGGACCTTTTTGTATTGGTGCTTTTTTAATAGTACACTATAAAAATGGAAGAGGACTTTTAACAAGCACTCTTAAAAGGAAGGTCTAATTTGCAAATAGTAAGTAGTATGCCTGGATTCTAATTTCAGAAAGAGGAATGTGGTCTCACTTTAGTTGTGTTCACAGTTACATCATAGAGCATAGAAAAATATAATTGGAAGGGATCTTGGAGGTCTTCTAGTCCAACCCCATGCTCAAGCAGGATACCCTATACCATTTCAGACAAATGGCTGTCCAGTCTCTTTTTAAAAACTTCCAGTGATGGAGCACCCACAACTTCTGGAGGCAAGCTATTCCATTGGTTTATTGCTCTCACTGTTAGGAAATTTCTCCTCAGTTCTTAGTTCACTCCATGGTTAGTTTTTATACATTATTTTTGTCTTGCCTTTGGTGGTTTTTGAAAATAATTTGACTCTCTCGTCTCTCGGTGTACAGCCAGCAATAAAAACACACAATACAAAAATTAAAAAACAAATATTTGCAAATCTGGCCCTATTTAAGATCCCCTTTTTTTAAAAAAAAATTAAAAATCACATTTTGGTCAAGCCAGCCCTGCCCGATGAAATAACAAAGTCTTGAGGGAGCGGCGGAAGGCCTGGAGATCAGGCAGTTGACGTATTCCTGGAATAGAATAATTTAAGATATAGATAAAATATGATAAAATCATATTTCGAAGTCACCCCTGCAATCTACACATATGCAGATCTCAGCCGAACCATTTTTGTTTAAGTACTGTGCTGCGTTAAATGTTATTTGCAGGTTCTGGCCGCACATAAGGTAAGTTGTTTTGAGATGGGGGTCTCAATGGGTCATTCGTCTGGTATATAGACCGAGGTACCTGCCTCTCACCCTCTTCTACAAGCATGCATCAAATAGGATGTGAGCCAGGTGTTCTACCTCTTCCCCCCTGCAAATGCAGAGACATCCACTGTAGGGTATAGAATGGAATCTCCCATATCTGACCATTGTGTTGAGCTGTTCGAATCTCGCTCCCTAAGATGTTATATTTAGTAATAATTTGTTGCTGGAACTCTGCACTTGGATATGGGCCCAAGGGCTAATCAATAAAGACCCAATGTCAATGCCAGTGACAAGTCAATGGAGAAAGCTGGATTCACTTAATTAGTTCACTTAAGTGATTCGCTCAATCATTGGTGGCAGAAAAATATACAAAATTAAAGTGAGCGTGACTCACTTTAAAAACTGCCCTGCTTAATAATGGAAATTCTGGTGCCCGTTATGGATGTAAATCAAGGATTACCTGTACATGCTGCTCTCGGATTAAGTGTTATATTTATGGACCGACAGGATCGTCCCAAGGTTTTAAAACAATGTATTTTGATTATATTTTTGATATTTTACGAGCCAAAAAAATAATAATGCATCGCAATATTGCAATACGACAAAAGCCGCTGAACAGAAATACTAATTCACAATTGATCGAGTGTTGTGGATCGGGACTGGGGAAGGACTCAAGCCTACCTCACAAGGTTGTTGTTGTTGTGGGGAGGGGGGGGGGAAATGGGGAGACACACCCCTCCTTCATCTGGAGCATTGAGAGAACCTGGACCATCCATCAGCTACATAATAAACAATAATTCACACTGGCTGCAGAAGTTGTGTTTTCTTGGAGAAGTCTCAGTTTTGGGAGGTGGTCCTGTCTATGTATGTCATTAAGAGATATTATCACTACTCTTGATAGATGTGGAAGACACCAGATGGTAGAACCTGGGGTGCATGGAGCCCGCAATTTACAACCACTAGTACAATGACCATTTGAAGTTACAACTTCACATAAGTTTTCACACTTACTACCATTGCAGCATTCCCATGGTCACATGATCAAAATTCGGAAGCTTGGCAACTGACTTGTATTTATGACGGTCGCAGTGTCGGGTGTGTGTGTGTCACGTGATCCCCTTTGGTGACCTTCTGACAAGCAAAGTCAATGCCAGATTCACTTAACAGCCGGGCTACTCACTTAACAACGGCAGCGATTCACTGCACAATTGCGGCAAGAAAAGTTGTAAAATGGGGAGAAACCCACTTAACAACTGTCTCACTTAGCAATGGAAATTATGGCCTCCACTGTGGTCGTACGTGGAGGAATGCCTGTGTTTGCAGATTGCTCAATCAATCCAGGATGCATCGAGATGTTTTTGGGGGGGGCTGAAGTGAAGGGCCAAGACGCCCCCCCCTTGCTGTGTAGAGATGCATGTTGTGGGTCCTTTATGGAAAAGGCCCAGTGTGTGTGTGTGTGTGTGTGTGTGTGTAGCTTGGCTTTGCCTTTCTAATTCAAAGCATCCGAGTTGACAAACAAGGAATGTTCTTCCCCACAGCTCCCCTCCGTTCTGTAGAGGAGCCCACCCCACCTCAGTGCTTATACACACTCATAGTCCCAAAGTTTACTTCCAAGAGTAGCGTAAATAAATCGGGAAAATAGGCATGAAGAGCACTGACTTAATTGGCTTCCAGTTATTGTGATCCAGTCATACAGTACAAGAAGTACAGTGGGACCTTGGTCAGAGGCGTACATAATGTAACAAACGCTTCACCCAGCACTAAAAATGCACGCGCGTGCTTTCCGCGCACATGCGTAGCTTCAAAAACATGGCGATTGTATAGGACGGGAGAGCACCAGGGCAGATGAGCAGGTCCAGCCGCTTGTTGGAACTACCAGTTCACGCGAACTGGTTCGAACCGGCACCAGCCCACCTGTGACCTTGATGCTCAACTGCTTTGAAACTCATCCAATTTAAAAGTCGACGCGTTTTGACCGAAAAATTCTGTCCCGGTATTCATTGTTTGTTTGGTCCTCCATGCACAAGATAGAACTTGTCAGTGTCGGCTGCCTATTGACTCACTACATCAGGGGTGTCAAACTCAAGGCCCGCGAGCCAGATCTGGCCCACGAGGTGCTTAGATCTGGCCCATGGGACTGGCCTGGAAACAGCGAAGGACTGGTCACCCCCGGTGCCTCTGCCAGCAAAAATGGAGCTAGGGAGGGCCAGATGCGGCCTTCCCGAGCTCCATTTTCACTGGCAGAGGGCCGTAGGACATCAAGATGGCCACGCCCCCTGCCACGCCATGCCCCCCGAGGTCAAGCACAACTCTGATGCGGCCCTTAATGAAATCAAGTTTGACACCCCTGCGCTACATTATTCCTTTTATTGGATACTCATCATTTTTGGTACTCCCGGAACCAATTAACGATGAGTACCAACTTACCACTGTAAATCTTTGCTTGTATAGAAAGGAAATCACACCACCCAGTGGTGCACCAAAGAAATTTTCCTCTTGTGTCCGTGCTGAGCATGAGGCTAGCAGGGTCATTGGTGTAGACTGGCTTACCATTATGGTTTGTTAACGTAATCCACAGCTGAACAAACTGGCTTTGCACCGTGTGAGTCGGATGTATAGCTTGCTCCACAAACCAGGTTTTTGTTTATTTGACGCCTCTCACAGAAAAGGGTTTTCCACATATTTTCGAGGATGTTTCAAGTGTCCTCCAAGATTTAAGAGGGCGCTGAGTACGAGGGGTCCTTGGTGGTCTCTGATCTTGGCGGTTTTCTTGCAGATGTTTCATTACCCAAACTAGGTAACATCAATCAGCTGGGATTCGGGAGGCAGAGAATAGATGGGGGCGAGACTAGTCAGAGGTGGTATTTGCTGGTTCTCTGAACTACTCAAAATTTCTGCTACCGGGTCTCCGGAACTGGTCAGAACCTGCCAACTGCTTGCAATTTGGCAGTTCAAATCCCACCAGGCTCAAGGTTGGACTCAGTCTTTCGTCCTTCCGAGGTGGGTCAAATGAGGACCCAGATTTTTTGGGGGGGCAAGAGGCTGACTCTGTAAACCACTTAGAGAGGGCTGTAAAGCACTGTAAAGTGGTATATAAATCTAAGTGCTATTGCTATAAAATTGTGCGTTCCTCACTTAACAACCTCCTTGTTTGGCAACGGAAATTTTGATTCCTGCTTTGGTCGTAATTCAAGGATTCCTGGTGTAAGCAAACTTTTTCTGTCACTGGAAGAGAATGCCACTTAAGAACAGAAAAAGGGAGGGGGGAGGGAAAGGAAATTTGTTTTTTGTTGAAACATCATCAGAATTTTAAGCTCATTGGCCATGCTTCAATGTCACACCCCTTGCATCTGATGCCATCTCAAGCCATCCTTTTTCTCAACACAGTAGCTGAAATATTTTGTCATCCCAATTTGCAACCTATCAGAAATAAATGAGTTTCTGATTCGCCACATCTTTGGAGTTTTATTTTATTGGTCTTTTTCGACTCAACTTAAAGAGAACTTGGGGCCAGCTGGGAAGGTCAGTGGAATTTGGAGCTTCAAGAACCAAAATTACACCTCCTCTCATTTTCTTTCTTTCTTTCTTTCTTTCCTTTCTTTTTTCTCTTTCTCCCTCTTTCTCCCTTCCTTCCTTCTTTCTTTCCCTTTCTTTCTTTCCTTGCTTTTTTCTTTCTTTCTTTCCTTTTTCTTTCCTTTCTTTTTTTCTCTTTCTCCCTCTTCCTTCCTTCCTTCCTTCCTTCTTTCTTTCCCTGCTTTCTTTCTTTTTCTTTCTTCCTTTCTCTTTTTTCACTCAATGGACCCGGTTTTTCTAACCTGGAAACAAGAAAAAGTCAGAGAGAAAAACCCTGTTGCTGCTAATGTATATATCCCAGATGTGACTCGATAGACATATTTTGTTCTTCCATTCTCATTAGAAGCTTATCTATCCCAGGTAACCAGTTTGAATCACCTGTCTGCTTTATCTACTTCTGGCAGGTTCCAGTCTGCCTGGGAAGTCCGGTTGATAGTCCAGAGAACTGATGAGTAACTATGAGGAGGAAGTCGCTGGGCTGCCCCATATGCAGGAGGGGAGCCTTGCCTTCAATCAGGACGCCCACTTCACCCAAGACAAATACCAGGATGAAGGTAAGCTCAGCATTTAATCCACAAGTGCTGGATTTGGACAAATGGAAGGGAGCGAGGATTTAAGCCACTTCTTCCCCCCAAAAATCTAACTTGGTACAGATATTCCTCAACTTACAATTGTTCTTTTAGCAATCACTCAAATTACAAAAAGTGATTGACGGCTGCTTCCTGACAACGATCACAGTAGTTCCATAGGGGCCTCCTCAAAATTTGGGACCTTCCCAGCCAGTGTTGGTTTGTGGCAGCCGTTAGAACGGTTAGCTAAACTTTTCTTAAGAATTCTTTTAATCTTAAGGGAAGGTTAGGTAACCGTTCTAACATTTGCAACAGTTCCTGTAGGTGGAGAGAAATTAACGTATGCTTTCCAAACAGGACTAACAGAAGTTATTTTCTTCATTAGCATAATATCTTAAAATGCTTTCTTTCCTTTTTTTTCTTCCTTTTTTCTTTTTTTATTATGTCTGCCCTTACCGGCTTTGCAAGCAAGCCATTTAGTGACTCTTAAATTGCTATGTTTTGTTCTCTGACCTTGTTTCTTTTAGAATGAATAATCAGCCCACCTTATTGTCTAATAACCGTTAAATAACGCTTTGCAAATTTTTGCATCACTTTAGATTATTGCAATATCTAAACCAGGCATTATCCAACCCACATCCCGCAGCCGCAAAGAAACCCTGGACAGCTAGTAATAGGGCCAGACATGATAATAAAAAATATTTAAAAATTAAGCATTATTTATATGCATTACCTATATTTGATATTTTGTACGCAACCCAGGACAATCCCTCTTCACGCAATGCAGCCCAGACAAGCCCAAATGTTGGACAAAAATCTAAACTCCAGTCTAGATTATAACCAATTTGATTTCTATAACAATTCCCTGTCATTTTTAGAGTCAGTTTCTTTAAGATCACAGGCATTTAATTTTCTTAAACGATTCACAATCCATCCCTGTTCAAAATATAAACCGAAACACACAATTGTCCTGGTGTTGTCACCATAATTAGGTTTATAAATTCATCAGGGCGAATTGATCCGTGCTTGAGATAAAATTTCAGTCTGCGGGTCGTGTGTGTAGGTTTCTGAGAGACACCTATCTCTACACCAACATTCCTTGCAAGTGGAAAGCTAGCTGCTAAGGGAGCGGCGTTCCTCACGAAGCTACGTTTCTGCATGCAAGGAGGGGAAACTTGGAAAGGATCAAATTTGGGGAGTCCGCATGATGACGGGACACTGTTCCAAAAAGCACAGCTTGCGTAGGTGGTTCAAAAATTGTTCCTGTATGTAAGAATATAAACTACGCTGTAAATCCAGATTTCATTCATTTAGAAGAAATTCAGAATAGAAGCAGAAGCTAACCAAAAGATTGTATTGAGTTGAGGCACAATGGAATTGATCTACACACAAAGACCCCACTGTTTAAGTGTACATAAAAGAAATCAGGCAGATGTTCAACCCTCAAAACTGCCATCTTGACATTTTTGATTTTCATAATAAAACAGAACAAGACTAGATGCATTTCAACCTCAAAACCACATTTTTTCCAGCCCAGAAATTGCTTTCAACGTCACGGATAAAATTCTGATTTTCCATCCAGAAAATGCACTAAAAATAAAACATGGTCTTCTAAAGCCTAAAAGCCTCGATCTTTTTTATTTATGTAATTTTAATCCATTTTTATAGTCATAATTGTTGAATGTTTGCGTGTTTTATTTTGTGGCAAGCTGCCCAGAGTCATCTTGAACTGCAAGATGGGGCAAATAAATTTGATAATTACAAAAATTAGTGGATGTTTAACACTCAGCTCCTTCTGGACAGGAGAAAACCACCTGAGGGGAAAAAATACTGAGGAAATTACTCAGTGCTCTGAGGCATTTACAATAGGATGAGTAACACAAGATAATTGCTTTCAAATATTTTTTCTGGCAAATTTTTGGGGAACAAAAGGCCTGTCAGGGATGGTTTTTCCATAGTGATGTTTTAGGCCTAGTAGCATTTATCAGTCTTGGCAACTTGTGGACTTCAACTCCCAGAATTCCCCAGCCCTCCCATGCTGGGAATAGAAGTCCATCCATCTTAAAGAATTCTGGCTGGGGAATTCTGGGAGTTGAAGTCCACGCTTCATAAATTTGCAGCGGTTAAGAAATACTACTTTAGACAAGAAGAGATTACAAGTAGTCCTCAACTTATGACTACAGAATTGGGACCAGAATTCCCATTACTACACAAGGCAATGAAGTGAGTTGTGCCTGATTTTAATAAGGATTATTTTTTGCTGTAGTTTTTAAGCGAATCATTGCAGTTATTAAGTGAATAATGCGGTCATTAAGTGAATTTGGCTTCCCCCATTGATTATGTTTTTTGGAAGCCGGCTAGCAAGGTTGCAAATGGTGATCACATGACCCCGGGGGCATAAATACACGTGCCTGAATTTTGATCACATGATCATGGGGATGCTATGACGGTCATAAGTGCAGGAACTGGTCATAAGTCACTTCTTTCAGTGCTTTGCTAACTGAGGGACACCGATACATAGATATTTTCCATTCTTTTCTTTTCCACTCCTCAGATCTCCTGAGCGAGGATGAGATTTATTGCTCCTGTTTACTGAAGACATTGTGCCATACCGCCACTCCAGTCACCGTGGGTTTCTATTCATCACACAAAACACGTGTTCACACCCTAATAGACCAGATTGCAGGTCAGTCCCACACCGAGAAAATCAATGGGGAATATATCGATGTAGACCCCTTAGTTAGTAGAAGGGTCCACTTTCCATCCATGGGTCTCTGGGGAGAGAAGAAGTGACCTTACAGGAGTCATCATGCCATCACAAAACTTGCATGATTGGCATCACTAAGTAACATTGTCAGCGCTAGAAAGGAGGGGAGTTTATGGTGGAGGAGGGGGAGGAGGAGGAGGAAGAGGAGGAGGAAGAGGAGAAGGAGGAGAAA
>JANHFT010000810.1:156868-168091 GCA_032467955.1 Pseudoxenodon macrops | reverse complement strand
AATCGCCCTTCCTGGAGCTTCATTTCTGCCAGCCTTGAGGTGTCAGGTTCCAAAAACACCTCATTCGGCTGGCGAAATACTCCCACACCGATCCCTGCAACCGTAGCTCTTCCAACGGCCGGGAAAAAGGTCCAAGGGAGAAAAACACCATCGCCTCCCTCGCTGGGAAACTAGGTGACGAGCGCCATCTTGAGCATGCGCAGAAGAAGAATCTGTTACTTTGTAATCTACAATTGGGCAATATGGGGCAACAATTATTCAAGCAAAATAATTCAAATGGGCTTAGCCAGGACCCAGAACTCCCATGGGAGTGAAATTTCAGAAAGGTTTTGCTGCTTCAGCACCATTGCGCAGCTGCTGAGCACTGCTCCTGTGCTGCCATGGACAGCCACAGTCATGGAATCTTTATTTCCAACATTCCATGAGAGATTCCCACATGGCTAAGGGAAAGATGCAGGACCCTAAAAGTCACTAGTGATTGCCGACAGTGCCTGATACCTCCCCGCTAGCAAAGGCTTTGCTTGTGGGAAGCTAGGAGACAGCATCAGCAATGGGGAAGCTGGTAAGGAAGATCACAAATTGTTCTTGTAACTCTCTCCCATCCATGCCATCTTCTGAACCCTTCTGCACTTCATAATGTCAGCCACTGGGCACCTTCTACCACATGACAGCAGCTGCCTACTCACCTCCTGGGAAGGGAAGGGAAGAGAAGAGAAGGGAGGAAGGAATGAAGGAAGGAAGGAAGGAAGGAAGGAAGGAAGGAAGGAAGGAAGAGGAGGGAAGGAAGAAAGGACAGATGCAAGTATAGAAAGTTAGCACCCACCCCTCTCCTAGAAGAATGAAATATTTTAGGACATATTAAAAAGGCAGGATATTATATTTCTTCTAAAGGAGAAATAGAAATCTTAAGGGAGACAGAAACTCAGAGTCATTGTTCCCTGCCCCCAAGCAGATACTAAGATGAGGCCAGATTTTAGAAATGCAGATTTGGTAATCCATTCAAGACAGGGTATTTTGAACAAAGGCAGAATTAGATAGAATGGTAGGATCAGTCCTCACTCAAGATCCAAACCAGGAAAGCCATTAAAACACAATAGGAATGGCCCAACACTCAACACAAGCCTCTTCATTGCTTCATCCAGCAGGCTTCAAATTTGATTCAGACAAACTGACCCTCTGTGGCCATAGCCTGACTACAGCATCCAATAGCCACAGGAACAGGAAGCTCAAGAACAAGGCCCAAGAGAGGGTATAAATAACTATCACTCTATGTGTTCAGCTTCATCAGGACTTCAAACCCATGTGGTCCTATTCATCAATAAACCATCTTTCCAATCATCCTCCATGTTTTTAGCATCCAAGTAAGGGAGGGAGGGAGGAAGGATTTCCATTTCTTCCTTACCAGCTTCCCACAGGGAAATTCAATGGGAAAGCTGACAGAAATTTGGAAGCTGTCCTGCTCTCACTTATTTTCTGCCTGCCTGAGATCATTCTGTTTCTCTAATTAGGGAAGGAAATTGAAACAATAATGGGTTGTCGAGTTCCAACTAAAATCAATATAGATTAGCTTAGCTGAATGAGTTATTTCTTATCTGGCTGAATAAAAATTTGGCCTTCATTTCTCATTCCAAATCCATTTCAGAAAAGGTGGTTGAAAGAAGATCATATGGTCTTCTGAAGTTGTTTGGCAGGTCCTCCTTCCTGTGATTGTGTTTCTTTCCTTGAGCATTTCCCTTCGTTTTGTAGAAAAGAGGACAAGTGAAAGCTTTTCTGTCTGTTGCTCTGCTCAATTAAGCAAAAATGTTTCATTTTTTATGTCATGGATTTAGACAGCAAATCTGAAACTTTTCTTGCTGTCGGAATCTGATTCTAATGATTTCTGGGTGAAAAACATTAAAATAGTTTTTAACCAGTCATTTCCCGATAGAAAAAAATAATAATGTATAGGATGAGGTTTTGATGGAGGAAAGTTAAGAAGAATGTTGTCTGGGCCTCACAGCTTTCGTCAATTTTAGGCAGAACATTGTGCCTTATGAAATGTTATATTTATCAAAATATGATATGTAGAGGTACGTTTTTTACTGATTGATTCCCTTGCTTCTAAGATAGCTTTCATCTTTGGAATGGCAATCAGAAGCCAGCTAATGTTCTTTAGGGAAAACCTAACTTTAGCCATAAAGCCTTCAGCTGCTATTTCTTAGTTAAGAACTTCCAATTCTATAGAGACTCACATAAGAAAACCAGGGCAAGGAGAAACTTTTATTGCCTTAGCAAAGTGCATTATTTGTGAAACATTTAAGAATATCCTTAAATTTGACTGAGGTAACTGCTGTTATTTTAAAATTAAGTGTTTAAATGCTTGGATAAGAGTATACTCACGTTTCATTAATGGAAGGCCTACATTTTTGCCTGAGTTACTTGATAATTGACCCACTTACTCCTTGGCTCATGATGGCGATAATTTCCATTTGCTACAAATGCATTAGACTAGGATATTTCAATCAGATAGTACTGAATACTAATAGAATCTTCTTGTTAATGGTGAGTATAGTCTCTGGAATACTCAGATGGCTGAGTGGTTTACTGTTATGTTAATTAACTCTGACTCTATTTACATGCAGATTTAAATTTGCATGGGGTATTCATTTTGCAGATGAACATAACTGATGATTACTAGATAATTAACCAGAGAATTGATAGCATAAGAGGATAGAAGGTCAGTTCATAGGGGCTTCCTTCTGTGTCCATCTTTTTATGGCTCACCAACAGTTTAAGGATTGTCTCAGTTCATACTATTGTGTTTCTAAATTGCTTTCATTATATCCTTCTTTCAGTAAATAATTGCTTTTGTTGGACCTGTTATGTCTGTTTTAAGTTAAACTAGTCCCTGTTGGATTGTTTTTATTCAGTGGACAATATTTAGACAAGTTATTTAGGTCTCAGGTAGAGAGTTGTTTTTTTCTTGCTTTAACTACCCTGTTTCCCTGAAAATAAGACCTCCTCGGATAATAAGCCCAATCAGGCTTTTGAGCGCATGAGCTAAAATAAGCCGTCCCTCGAAAATAAGCCCTCCCCAAAACACAGCAGCAGCCATGAGGTGACCACACTCGCCTCCTCCTGCACCTAGAAAATAATAAGACCTCCCCAAAAATAAGGCCAAGCACTTATTTCGGGGGTCAAAAGGGAAACACGGTAGAGGGTTGTATCAGGACTAAGCTAAATATTATAGAATAGAAGGTCTAGTAAAGTTTCCACTAATTTGTATGTTTGCCAAAAAGAGACTCATGAGCTGGGTTTAGAATGTTATAGAATTTGTAACAATATTAAATGACTACCTATACTTTCTCCATTAGTCCTCACATTTTCTCCCAATGTTTAACATTTTTACCACATGTAGATTTTAAAACCAGGCTTGAGGCAATTGACAAACATTCCAATTATAAATGTGATTAGGTATGTATGATGTACTGAGTTTGAAAGCTAATTCAGCAAGTGGTTGTGCCTAAGGTAAGACCTTTGTTCATAAAAATCCCATCATATGAGTAAAATGAGGCTTCAATTCTTCTTTCTAATAACCTAATTAGTAAATGGAGAATATTTATGCTTTCACATCTCCCATAGCAGGTTCATATCACTTCAGTCTAAAATAACACTACTTATGAAGAATTTATCATCTCATCTTGCTGTAAGTATGAATTGCATCTTAGATGGCCACATTTTAATTTCATATATTAAAAGTCAAATATTCTCATAAGAAGTCAAAACAAGATGTTTTTTATCTATCTGGCTTGAGAAATGATTGCATGATCATAATTCCCAATATTTGATTATAAGAAATCTGTGGAGTCCTTGATGCTTTCCGAGGTGGTTGTTTGCTCAAAGATGTTTCATTGTTCAAATACAGTAGGTGTGAATGAATGTGACATCATTTTCTCTTTTGTAATTCATTGGTTAGGGTACTGTTTTCTGTTCAATTGTTTGTCTAGTGTTAATTCCTAGTGTTAATATGGCTTATTTTTATGTGTCTGATTTGTCTAAATGCCAAACTTCCAGAAATTCCCTAGTGTTTTTGGATTTGGGTTGGTCTAGGTTGTCGATTAGAAAGGTCAGAAGTTTGGTGGTTCAAATCCCTAGCACCGCGTAATGGAGTGAGCTCCCGTTACTTGTCCCAGCTTCTGCCAACCTAGCAGTTCGAAAGCACAGAAAAATGCAAGTAGAAAAAATAGGAACCACCCTTGGTGGGAAGGCAACAGCATTCCGTGCACCTTTGGTGTTTAGTCATGCTGACCACATGACCATGGAGACATCTTTGGACAGCGCTGGCTCTTCAGCTTTGAAACAGAGATGAGCACCGCCCCTAGAGTCAGGAATGACTAGTACATATGTGTGAGGGGAACCTTTACCTTTTAGGTTGCTTGCTATTTCCCAGTTGAACCTGTCCATGAGTCTGTCCATGTGTTGTTAGATTAAGGAAATTTCATTATGTCTTCTGAGGTGGTAGTTGGTGTTCATGGATGTGCTCACTGGCCTTCTGCTTGTCTGTACATACTGGCGGTTACAGTCCTTACACTATATTGTAGATGACTTCAGCAGAAATACAGCAATGACAGCCTTGATGATATAGGGAAAAAATAATAATTTGTGTTTCAAGAAATTATATATAAAATAATCTTTAATTTATTATTTGCTCTATGCCTCTATTTCTTATAGTTCCTCTATTTCCTGGATAATATTGACATATTCTCATTGTGTTCTTTTTCATTGTTTATTTTATTGTTCTATTATTTTACTTCTGAGAACTGTTTACACTCTTAATTTCTTTCGTTTTATTGTTGTAAGCCGCCTAGAGTAGCCCCAAGGTGAGATAGGCAGCAAATAAGTTTAACAAATAATAATAATAATATTCATCTCTGTTGTTGTAGAATACTGATCCTTGCTGAACTGTATATAATTAGTAATTTATACAGCAGACAAACAAGTGAAAGGAGGCACCCTTTTTTTCTTTATGTACCCCAGTCCAAATTCTTATAATTTCTAGCTTAGGAAATTCCTGCTCAATTGAAATGACTATAAGCCGCTTGGAACCTTACAACTGCAGCAGAGGTATCTTTTCTCTAAATCCCAGAGCAGGCATCTGTTCTGTAGCATCTAAATGCTAAAAGACAGTCTGTGCATTCGAGGAAGTGGCATGCTTTAAAATTAACATTTGGAGCCATGCTGTTAGACTACTCCCAAAGAACATATTTACTCACTGCTGCAATAAAATCATTGGGCTGGTATAACATGCATATTTTACTACTTCTTCCTGTCAGATATTGGCGCCTTTGTTGTTGGATATTTTCCAAGACACTGATATAAATAAGATAACATTTTTCATCTTTCTTAGTAAAGCCATTATCTATTTTCTTCCATTCTGACGCATCAGGTTTCAAGCAATGTTTGTCTGATAGCTTTCTGTATAGTGGGAAGAAAGAGCTATCTTTTTCCATACTTACCATTTAATTGACTGAGTCTATGGTATGCCAAAATGTAATTTTATTTTTACCCTAGCCTCTTATATGAAGCCAGCCATGTTAGTTTGTCATCCATGCTTTATGGCTTAATATGTTGTGCAAACGCTGCCAATGGCGATTTATTCACCATAAAGAAAATCTTAAAGAAAATCTAACTTAGCGCGGTCTGACTTTGGCTGATTTATAGACTTCAGCTAATCTATCCAGTCTGTTGGTTTAAAGCATATTTATTTATTTATCTTGTAAAAACTGAAGCATTATGTCTCCCAGGTTTTCCTAACCCAGAGAGAAGGGATCCCAAACTAAACAATTTCTGAAGGTATCTTGGAATCAGATCATTATTCTTTAACTTGTTGGAGGGCTGGCTAAAAGACCATAGACCTTGAAATGATGATGTCTCGAGGAAGCACATTAGCCAACCTGCTTAGCAATTCAGTTGGGGGATGCTCAGGGAATGAGGCAAAACAAACAAAATCTTTTGATCACTAATTTCTATTATTGCTGTTTTGCCCAAATATGGAAAACTGTTGATAAAAGCAGTGGGCAAACCTTGTCTTATACCTCTCACACATTTTCCTTTAAACAAATAACAGACCCAATTGAGATAAATTGTAGGAGTGATGGTTTAGCAGTTAAAGATGCTGAGTTTGTCTGCTGGAGAATTGACAGCTCGGCTACAGACCCAAGCTCCACACAACAGGGAGAGCTCCCATTATTTGCTCCAGCTCCTGCCTACCTAGCAGTTTGAAAGCATGCAAATGTAAGTAGTTTAATAGGTACCACTTCTGTGGGAAGGTAACAGCGTTCTGTGTACCTTTGGTGTATAGTCATGCTGGCCACATGACCACAGAAATTGTCTTCAAACAATGCTGGTTCCTCAGCCAAGAAACGGAGATGAGCTCTGTGCCCTAGAATTGGATATAACTGACAGGGAAATCTTTACATTTTTTGAGATAAATGGATTCTTCAGAAGTAACAAGATGTAAGTCAAGAATCACATATTTTCTCTCATTTCTGAATATTCAAGCAGAAAATCTTGTCGAGATTTTCTAGCTTCAAAAAATGTAAAACATTCCTGCTGTCCAAAGGCAGTGGTAGGATTCAGCCACTTCGCACCACTTCTGGAGAGCTGGTTGTTAACTTTCTGAGCAGTTTGGTGAACTGGTTGTTGGAAGAGAACCAGTTCTTAAATTATTTGAATCCCACCACTGTCCAAAGGTGCTTTTTCAAAAGGCAACAGGACTTCCTTTGTTTTCCTTGAAGACATTTTGGTTCTCATCCAAGAGGATTCTTTAAGAAGCTTCTTGGATGAGAACCAAAATATCTTCAAGGAAAACAAAGAAAGTCCTGTTGCCTTTTGAAAGCACTTTTAGGCAGGCGTGTGCTTCAAAATTTTTAGTTCTATGCTCAGTTGCTGGGTGGGTGTGGCATGGTGGGCGTGGCCTAGTCAGCCTCCTGCACCATGGCAGGGGGAGACATTTTTGCCCTCCCCAGGCTCTGGAGGCTTTCCTTGAGCCTCTGAGAGGGCTAAAACAGCCTCCCCAGGCTCCGGAGGCCTTTCCTGAACTTCGTGTAGGCCCGTTTTTCACCCTCCCCCAACCTCCTCGCTACCCTGGATTTACCTGCATCCAAAACGGGCCACATGGGGACTCCTGGGAGGGGAGGGGAAGGTGGGGCCATCAAGGAATGGGATTTGGAGATTTTCCAAACTGCACAGAATCTTAGCTAGAGGTTCTCCTGAACCCCTGCGAACTCCCAGCAGCCAACCCCTGCTTTTAGGACAACCACAACCTGCATAACTAAGAATCTCCATAGACATTCCTGATGGAGGAAGATTGATTTGCATGATTTGTTTTGTATCCAATTTGACCTTTGGATCTGATCTCAGATATTATATTTCATTTTTAAATAACACCTCGGGACACAGAGGAAATGCTTAGCTAAGCAACTGTAAGGGTTACATTAGATGGTCCTCTAAATATGCATACTGTATATATTTAAATTTAAAAAGCTGTCTCTGGATGAGCAAGAACATATTCTTCTAACATCTCCATCTTCAGTATGTGATGCAAAACTCAATAAACAAACATAGCAACTGTAGAGGATTCAAATGATCATTTATTCCAAATCTAGTGGATTACAATAAATCACCAATCTCTAGAACACCTGACAGCAAAGGTTACAATATTATGTCAATCCTATACAGAATGTTAATTTAAAGACAACTTCAAAGATCTGATCTACAGTTGATAAGCATACAAAGGAATGAAAGTAGAGACCCAATTATATTGCATGATGTGAGAACTTTACTGACAAGTTTCTTAAAAAGCTATATTGTAGCTCTGATGTACTTGGGCTCTAGTGGTATTCTAATAAGCTGTATATAGTCAGTGGCAGAAACAGATGAATAAACAAAATGCATAGGGAAACCCCATTGGGATGTAAATCTACAGTTAGAGTTAGATTCCCCCATATAATCAGTGAAAAATCAACTAGAGAGAAACTTTTGGATAGGCTACTAATGTTTAGTGGGACATATACATTTCTGTTGTGTTATATATTAGTCATTAGCCAAAATGCATCAGGAAATCCCATTAAAATGCAAATCCAGCTACAGTTTTTAGAATTAGTCCCTCATGAAATCAGTGACAAAAATTAATGTGGCAGAAAGGTTAGGCTAAGCTATTTGCGATTAGTGGGATTCATACATTTCTGATTGGTTACATATTTGTTGTTAGGCTAAACCAATAAACAGCCAAATGGAAATGTATTAGTCCCAGAAAACATAAATGGCCTCCCTAAAAATTTCTACCACATTGTTTTTTGTCACCAATTTTATGGGGGGCCTCACCATACTCCTAGGTGGATTTTCATTCCAATGGGATTTTCCCGTTGCTTTTTCATAATAATTAGTAAACAGCCAAACAGAAATCTTTGCATCCTGCTAAACAGAAATAGCTTATCCAAACATTTCTGTCACACTGATTTTTGTCACTAATTTCATGACTGATTTCATTGATTTCCTAGGTGGATTTTTTACCATGAAGTTCTCCCAATGAATAATAAGTATCAGAACAGAAATATACAATCATAAATGGACACTCTGAACATTATGGTCACATTGATTTTTGCCATTGGTTTTCTAGGGAATGAACTATGTATATTAGGGAATAGGGAGATCCTATTTGGTGTTGCATCTCAATTTGATTTTCCCATGCGTTTTGTTTAGGTGGATGTGCTTGCTTATAGGATTTCCTTATCCATTTTTCTTAATGACTAATAAACAACTGTGACTAATGAGGAATAAATGTGCCCCACTAAAGATAAATGCTGTTTCTGAACATTTCTGTCATGTTGGTTTTTGTCACTGATTTCATAGGGAAAAATATGATAACACTGCATATATCATTTTTTAACCTTATGCTATGTATAAAAAAAACTATATAATACATTGCATTTATGAAATCAATGAACTTTACAGAGAAAACAAATTTTTATATCTGCATACAACAAAAACAATTTGAACTCCGAAAAAAAAAGACACTGGTTTGAAGGTTACTTTCAAATAAAATATTCAATGTCTCTTTAAGTCCTGTAAAAATGTTGTTCACCTTCTTCCCTCCCTCTCTTTCTCTATGTGTGTGTGTTTATTTCTCTGTTTCTCTCTGTCTCTGTGTTTCTCTCTGTGTTTCTCTCTTTCTGTTTCTTTCTCTCTCTTTCTGTGTGTGTGTATGTTTCTTTCTCTTTTCTCTCTCTCTGTGTTTCTCTCTCTCTCTCTCTCTCTCTCCGTGTTTCTCTGTGTTTCTCTCTTTTTCTCTCTTTCTGTTTCTTTCTCTCTCTTTCTGTGTGTGTGTGTGTGTTTCTTTCTCTTTTCTCTCTCTCTGTGTTTTTTTCTCTCTCTCTCTGTGTTTCTCTGTGTTTCTCTCTTTTTCTCTCTTTCTGTTTCTCTCTCTCTCTTTCTCTCTCTGTGTGTGTGTGTGTGTGTGTGTGTGTGTGTGTGTGTGTACAGAAGGCAGTTGCTGACGCTCTTCATTATGCCACCAGCCCCAGAGATACAGAATCAGATTTCCAAATTAGTAACCGAATTGATTAACATTCGTGTACATCCTCCTTCGGGGGTGGAGGGAAACAATTCAATTTTCCTATCCTGTTAGTCTGAAAGAAAGGAAAAAAAATAGTCATACCTGCGATTGGCCTTTGTATTCCGTCGGCATTTCCAAAAAGTAGCTTTGAATATGATGTCTTATTATCTTTGCCTTATCTAACATCATAATTTCTCGGAACCTTCTCTGAGATTCTTTGCAAAGCCCCACCCCCACCGAAAATTAAATCCAAGTGCAATCCAAATTCAACCATCTCTAGGCCTTAAGACAACTTCATCCTCATCAGGGTTGGAAGGGATATTAGAGGTCTTCTAGTCCAACCCCCTGCTGAAACAGGAGACCCTACACAATTTCAACAAGTGGCTGTCCAGTCTCTTCTTCTTAAAAACCTCCAGTGATGGAGCGCAACCACAACCACTGAAAGCAAGTTGTCCCAGTAATAAATTGTTTAATTGTTCTCACCGTTAGGAAATTTCTCCTAGGTTGCTTCTCTCCTTGATTAGTTTCCATCTATTGTTTCTTGTCCTGCCCTCAGGTGCTTTGGAAAATAAGTTGACCCACCTCTTCTTTGTGGCACCCCCTCAAATATTGGAACACTGCTATCACATCACCTATAGTCCTTCTTTTCTTTAAACTAGCCAAACCCAACTTACACAACTGTTCCAGTGGTGGGATTCAAATTTGTTTACTACCGGTTCTGTGGGTGTGGCTTGGTGGGCGTGGCAGGGGAAGGATACTGCAAAATTCTCCATTTCCTCCTGATCAGCTGGGACTCGGGAGGCAGAGAATAGATGGGGACGGGGCCAGTGAGAGGTGGAATTTACCGAACTACCCAAAATTTCTGCTACCAGTTCTCCAGAACGGGTCAGAACCTGCTGAATCCCACCTCTGAACTGTTCTTCATATGTTTTAGTCTCCAGGCCTTTGACAAAAACTTTATCAAGCTTTACTGATCTGCCTGTTCATACAAGTAGGATTTATTTGGGGTTTCAAATGCATGCTACTTGTATATGCTGTGTGGTTGTTGTTGTTGTTTTTTGGGAATTTTATGTTTATGTCAGTAGTAGGTTTCAATTACCGCCGCTACCGGTTCGCTATTAGGAGCGTGCGTGTGCGTATGCAATGCTTCTGTGCATGTGCAGAAACTTCTGTGCATGCGCAGAGACGTCTGGGCAGGTTGGCAGAGCCTCCTGCTACTGGTTTATCCAATCCGGGCTGAACTGGTACCAACCCACCACTGGTGTATGTGTATATACTTGCATTTTATGTTTATGTGTACACGTGGACTTGCAACAGTTCATTTAGAATAGAATAGAATAGCAGAGTTGGAAGGGACCTTGGAGGTCTTCTAGTCCAACCGCCTGCCTAGGTAGGAATCCCTACACCACTTCAGATAAATGGTTATCTAGCATCTTCTTAAAAACTTCCAGTGTTGGAGCTTTCACAATTTCTGGAGGCAAGTTGTTCCACTGGTTAATTGTTCTAACTGTCAGGAAATTTAGTGACGTTCAAAGTTATAACGGCACTGAACAGTGACCGTTTTTTTCACAGTTGCAACTTTTCTAGCATCCCCACAAGCATGGGATCAAAATTCAGATGCTTGGCAA
>JANHFT010000810.1:138110-149024 GCA_032467955.1 Pseudoxenodon macrops | reverse complement strand
CCAGCAGGACATTGTTAAAGTGAGTTTCTGTCTTTTGATCCCCCAGTCACATGACCACACTAAGCCATGCCCACAAGACACGCCCACAGAACCGGTAGGAAAAAATGTACATTTCACCCCTGGTCTGAACACCATAGAAATTTCAATTTCACAGGACTTATGGGTCCCGGACATTCCCAAAAGTGCTTTGCAAAAGGCAACTGGACTTTCTTGGTTTTTTTCCTTGAAAACATTACTCATCCTTCTCATCCAAGAAGCTTCTTCAGGTCACAGATTTGTAAGTATATGTTACTATAACAGTCGTAGTGCGCCCCTGAGCGAACCAGCAGTAAGAAGAAGGCAGTAGAACCCACCTCTGCATGACATCATGACACAAATAAACTTCTGGCATTTGAGGGACATTTACAGACAGCTTGTATCATATGTGTTGATGACATCATGGCAAGGATAACGTCACTCGCCTCCTCTATAGATGTTCATGACCAGGAGTGGGTTCTAAATTTACCTTGCCGGCGGTTCGCTGCCTCCCGCGTCGCATGGGTGCGCCTCGCGGACGTGTGCATACACCCTGTGCACGTGCGCATGCGCAGTTATCCCCCCCAAAAAAGGCCCAAAACAAGATGGCGACACCTGCACAGTGCCAGAAATTCGGCTTCTGCGCATGTGCAGAAGGAAAAAAATCCGGGAAATTTTTTTAAAAGGCCGAAAACAACGTGGTGACGCATGCGCAGTGCCAGAAATTCGGCTTCTGCGCATGCGCATAAGAAAAAAAATTCAAAAAAAAACACCCCAAAAAAGATGTTGGCGCCCACGGAGCAACAGAACCAGCTCCGTTACGTCACCAGCGGCGTACTACCTACTCGGTAGAACCGGTCCGAACCAGTAGGAACCCACCTCTAATATACACCATGTTTCAAACATATGTCAAAAAGGTATAGTTTCTGTGTCATTTCCTGCCATCTAGCAATAATCTGTCTTTTTGCTTCCAGATGTCCACATGTGTTTCATAATATCTAAACACAATCCAACTAATTGTGTGTATGTATATATGTGTAGAATGTATAAGTATTCTAGCTCAGCTTTGTATGGTTGGCAGAATCTTTATTCATAAGTTTTATTTCTTTTGCAGTATGTTCCCACTTCAATCTCTCTATTTTTAATCTGTCTTTCTATGTTTGCAGTTTATTAGCATATTCATTCTACATGCTGTCCTTGGCAGCTCTAAAATATGCACTCCCACAATTGGCTTGGGAGACTCCAGAAACATTAATACAAAGAGAGAAACCATGTAAGGCTTTTCAGCATCAATATTCAGCTAGTATTGTTCAAAACTGAAAAGGCTTGTGTGGAACATTGAAAAACAGAAATCAAAGGACACCAGAACTGTAATAAAAGAAATACTAGATATCTATATGAATATAAACTGATGCATATATAAGTATGTGTATATAATTGTTGCATGCTTGCATACACATGCCTAAGGACCAGAACAGTTTCTTCCTACATCCTCCCACACTTTTGGGGAGAGCCTATTCTGCATGCTGCCACCATCCACTTTATTTCAGAATAAATCCTTTTCTTCTTGGTTTACTTCCCTGTAATAAAAGGGAAGACTCAACTCCCCATCTTTTTCTGTAGCCCAGCTAAGCTGAAAGGGAGGGGGAGGGATGTGTGTACTAAAATTAAAGCCCTTTCAGCTGATTCAATAAAAACCCAAAGCTTGCCTATGCATATCAAGGTTAATGAATTATTGGCAGTTGAAAGCCAAAGGGAAAGAGGAAGTAAAAGAAAATAATAATGGATTCTTGCAGCTCTTATCTCCACAGTTTCTCCTCCACCCAAGCGTTCACACACAGAGAACAAGACAAACAAATTTATAAACAGCTCAAGTTGTTCCATAAAACAGAATCAAAATCCTGATTTGTTTCTTAGGTTGATGTAATTTTCCTGGTTCTCCAGTTACAGATCTCTGGAGCTGAGATGTTGCTTATTTGGCTTTGTAGCAGCCAGGAAAGAAGTGATCCATTTCTCCTACGAAAAGGCAAAACTGAGCTATTCCCACAAAGCTCACACGAGAGAGAGGAGAAAACTTCCCAGTCTTGTTTGGTTGTTCAGAGTTTAAGTTTCCTTAGATTTTATAGTCAACAGTTAGATCTGTGTGACAGATCAAGTTGTAGCCATGTGGGGTGTTTTAAAGAGAAAGCGGGACCCAAAGTGGGATTTAGCAGCTTTTACCTCTTTTATGGAGGTTGATATCAATGCATTTTCTTGTTGTCCTATGTACCATTTCATAGTAATGTCTTAATCTCATTTTACCTTTTCCTCCCTTTTCTCAATCACATTTTAAGGAGGCAAGACTTTTACCTAAGGAAAATAACCTTGACGGAAAGATGAAATCTTGTTTGTTTAGTAGGAATTAGATAGACCAGACCAAGCGATCGACTTGATAAAACTACTTTTACTGAGCTGGGCTGTAGTAACAAGAGTTTTGCAAATCTGATTGTGCTGTACTGTCTCCACCTGATACTATAGGAAATTAAGAAAATGTCCCTCTGGGATGCTTTGGAACATTATCCCAATATTCTGCACTTAACAAATCTTTTATTCCTTGTGTCCTTGGCATGTCTCCATCAAGGTCACCTTTATTCTCTACATCAGCACCAGAATTAGACACCTAAATAATCAAGCAGACTCTGTCTTGGCATGGTCTCACTGCTGATTTAATTCTTTTGGATTGGCCTAAAGCATAAACCAAGTATCTCTGCATTAGAGGGCTTATTCCAGTGACTCAAGCCCTTGGCAAATTCTCTCTCTGGTTTAGAAATAGCAGTGACCTTAGAATGGGGATCATAAATACCATATGGTCTGAAACCTGACACAGTGGTGTCTGTGATCGCCTTATAAAAAAAAAATCCTCAGAAGATGACTGAGAAATTTTCAGCAAGAATGCATGAAATGTGGTGACATTTTTGCATTGCTAGTTTTTAATGTTTATTATTAACACCTACAAAAAAAATGATAAAAATGAAATTAGGCAATAGATTGCTGCTCCTGGTAAGAACCTAGTTAGGAAATCAACCTTGCTCAACAGAACAAAAATCCTTGCTGCTACTCCCTTAGAGGTTGTAGAAGTAAATTATGAATACTGAAACCACAGCTATTAAACTAAAGCTTAGGATAGTTTTGAGAACATATACCCAAATTATATACAAGACACAATCAATGTAAGAAATCCAGATACTTTTTTCTCTGCTTCCCTGGTTTTTAGTATAGTATGAACATTCATATAAAATTCTACCTGATCCTGCACATATCAACCCTTTACATCCACCCTTTACACCTTTTAAATACTTGCAGGAATCGTGGTGGTGCAGTGGTTAGAATGTAGTCTTGCAGGCTAATTCAGCTCACTCCCAGGAGTTCGATCCTCACAGGGTCAACATTGACTCAGCCTCCCATCCTTCTGAGATCTGTAAAATGAGGACACAGATTGCTGGGAGCGATATGCCGACTCTGTAAATTGCTTAAAGAGGGCTGTAGAGCACTATGAAGCAGTATATAAGTGCTATTGCTATTGGGGGTTGATGTTATGAATTTACACAAAATAGGGAAGTTGTAAGAATTAGCCTATGAACCAGTCTGATGTAGTCATTAAAGACATTAACTAGAAACCAGGAGTCATTAGTTCTAGTTCTTAGAATTCCATAGTGTTATAGACACTTAGTGACTTTGGGTCAGTCACCACTTCTCAGTCCTAGGAAGAAAGCAAAAGCAAATGTTTTCTGAAAAATGGCCAGCACTTTAACCAATCAGAATAAAGCTGGAAGGGACCTTGGAGGTCTTCTAGTCCAACTCCCTGCTCAAGCAGGAATCCCTATACCATTTCAGACAACGACTGTCCAGTCTTTTCTAAAAAACATCCAGTGATGAAGCACCCACAACTTACTGAAGGCAAGCTGTTCCATTGGTTAATTGCCCTCACTGTTAGGAAGTTTTTCCTTAATTCTAGGTTGCTTCGCTCCTCAATTAGTTTCCATCCTTTGCTTTCTGGTGCTTTGAAAAATAAGTTGACCTCCTCTTCTTTGTGAGTACCAGTCAAATACTGAAATCCTGCTGTCATGTCACCCCTAGCCCTTCTTTTCTCTAGACTGGCTATACCCAATTCCTGCAACTGTCCTTCATATGTTTTTGTCTCCAGCCCTTAATCATCTTAGTTGCTCTTCTTTGAAAGTCTCAAAATCTTTTTTTTGTAATGTAGGACCAAAACGGGATGCAGTATTCCAGGTGTGGTGTTACTAAGGATTTGTAAAGCAGTACTTATACTTCATGTGATTTTGATTCTTTGCCTCTGTTTATACAAGCAAGGGTTGTATTAGCTTTTTTGGCTGCTGCTGCACACTGCTGGCTCATGTTTAAGTGATTGTCCACTAGGACTCTATGGTCCCTCTTACAGTTACGGTTTTTGAGCCAGTTTTCACCTAGTCTATACTTGTACCTTTGGTTTTTCCTGCCTAGGTATAAAACCTTTCTTTTCGCCACATTAAATTTCATGTTGTTGGATAGGGCCAATTATTCAAGTCTGTCAAGATCATTTTGGATGCTGAGCTTGTCTTCTGGGATGTTGGCTATTCTTGCCAGCTTAGTGTCATCTGCAAATTTGATCAGTTGTCCTTCTATTCCCTCATCTAAGTCATTTATGAAGATATTGAAAAATATTGGACCTAAGACAGAACCTTGTGGAACCCGACTGCTTCCTTCCTTCCATGTAGATGTAATACCATTAAGGACTACTTATTGAGTAAGGTTTGTCAACCAGTTAAAAAATCATTTGATGGTGATGCTGTCTATCCTACATTTTTCTAGTTTACCAATAAGTTGCTAGGAGTTCATGTTACCAGGAGTTTCAAGCACTTGCCAGGAGTCAAGACTAACTTGGAAGCACAAATCTATAATCACCCAAGTTCTCTTTTTGTTATGCTTCTGGGAGACAAAATTGTGTTTTTATTTACTGGTATGTTTATTATTTATCCTGTCTTGTGTGTCAAGGCAGGTTTCAATTTTGTGGGATACTGATTGTCACAGGGATCTATTCCAAAAAATACCTGCATGTTTCACATCCATCAATGTGGGTGATGGTGCAGTGGTTAGAATGTAGTACTGCAGGCTACTTCTGCTGCCTGCCGGCTGCCTGAAATTTGGCAGTTCAAACCTCACCAGGTTCAAGGTTGACTCAGCCTTCCATCCTTCCAAGGTGGGTAAAATGAGGACTCAGATTGTTGAGAGAAATATGCTGTCTCTGTAAACCGCTTAGTGAGGGCTGTAAAACACTATGAAGCAGTATATAAGTTGAAGGGCTATTGCTATTGATACTATCTTAAATTCTAAACTGTCCAAGTCCTTCATAAGAAATGCTGTAGAAGATACAGAAGCATGTATAATTCACTGCTTTTTCAAATTGTTAAAGCAGCCTCTTTTATTTACAGAATCATATAGCTAATTTGGAAAGTGTTTCTTGATGTTTCACATGTGTGTACACCCATTTGCTTCAGATTTCTCATAGCATTTTTGTTAAATCAAGTTTTTAAAAGAAAATAAAAAAAATATTGTAGCATAGTAAAAGACTGTATGGCTCTTCATGAAGGAGTTACTTCTATTGGACTTTTTTTTTACCAATAATGATAAATCTTGGCCTTAGAAAACTATTGGAAATTTTCTTCTCCCTCTGGATGACGTCATATTGACTTCTAATGTAAAAAGTTACTGAAAGAATATATAAAATAGTCCAATAATATTGATGAGATCAAATGGAGCTTGTACGTCTATGACACATGCAGAGGAAATAATGCACAGAACAAGCAGATTTGTAACAATGCAATGAAATATTGTAATTTAGTACTGTAATTGCACTGAAATAATTATCTCACTGGATTTCTTACCTGAAGGACTGTTCTTAACTAAGAGTGACTTTCCACTGTAAAGCTCTTTACAGCTGTGAAGCCAAATACTGACTGAATTCAATGTATTCAATTTTTCTACTTTAGACAAAAACAAAACAAAACAGCCATGGACTTGAGGAGCAAGAAGGAAACACATCTCTTTCCTCTAAGGTCTGCTTGTATACTTGCTAACACTGAAGGTTACATAACTGTGGATTATATTGTCACTTTCACCATGCTAACAGCTAACACATCCGGAGGGCATGCCACCAAACCAGATGTTTGACAATAGATGTGCCCCTGGGATTTGTATGCTATTTATCCTCTGCAACCTGGTACTGTATTTATCTTTTGATGAGACTTACATTTCCTGTCTACCATCATTTGATATATCCAAAGGATTGTCTTATTTATCTTCACCTCGAAGAAGTAAAAAATGTGGCCACAATGGTAGATCCTTCTTTTCTCTTCTATTGCCCTAGAGAAAGGTCCCACTTTAGAATAGTTATTAAAAAGGGCAGCTGCCAATATTCATGCCAGATTGCCATGAGTCATATGGATCCAAATGAGATTTCTGCATTTCTTTAGAATGAATGGCTTTATACGCTTTGGGTTTCAGGGCTCCTGAAATGAATGCAAGTCCCTAGTAGAAGAGAGGACACTTATTTATATGAAATCTAATGCTAACCTCAAATCTGTACAAGTGCAATATGAAATTTATTTCTGAATAAATTTCATTCTTAGCTTTCTGCATAGAACGTAAAATAATGTTTGCTTTCAAAGAAAATAGGATATTATAGTTCCATGAAAAATATTAGCTCCCTTTTAGATTTTATGGCTGCATATCTTTCACACCAAAAGGACTCTTGATGCATGCACTACGTGTACATAAATTGAGGAACAGTTAATACAATGTTTGATTCAGTGTGCAATATACTAATATAAAAATAATAATTTCCACCTTTGATTAAGTCTGTATCATTTTACGTAGCAGCAAAATTTCCCTGTGATTGGTGATCAGTTATATTACTGTATAGTAGTATAGCTCATGCCTATAATGCAAACTGTAACATTTGAGGCAGAGGTGGGTTCTACCGAGTAGGTAGTAATCCGCTGGTGACATCATGGATCTGGTTCTGGTCCATGGATGCTGGCATCTTTTTTTTATTTTATAAAAATAAATTGGTTTTTTTCTTCTGCGCATGCGCAGAAGTCGAATTTCCGGCACTGCGCATGTGTCACCATCTTGTTTTCAGCCTTTTTTTTTTAATGATTTTTTTTCTACTGCGCATGTGCGTGCCCATGCGGCGCGGGAGGCAAGGTAAGTTAGAGCCCACCCCTAATTTGAGGACTTTGTAACATGCATTGCTAATTTCAGGGCATTTAGCCCCACTAAGAAGACAAAAGCAATCAACTTCCCTTGTGATCTAAAACTACTTTTACTAAGATTGTCCATAATAGCAAAATTAGTGCAAATCTGCTTAGGCTGTACCTCATCTATTTGGTTTGTGAATTAGAAAGATGTCTGGCTGAACCACATGAACACTGTCTGCTTATTGTAGATTTAACATGTATTTTTCCCTTGTTACTTTGGATAAGCAAAGTTGAGTTTGCTTATCACCACAGGAAGCAATTACTTTGACCTTGCTAGCTTGCCATGAATCCTAGTTTTATCCAATGTTGATGAAATACTGAAAACTAACTATAATATGTAAGGTAGAAACACCTGTAGATCTATGGGTGTTTTTCTAGAGTCTTTGTGATTTCCTGAAGATCCCTGTATTCTTGGCATGATTTTGACAGGATGGTTTCTCTTAGAAAGATTCACTGTCATCCTGTAGGAAGAAATGTTCATCTGGTTTCAGTTCCAAGTAGGGAGAAAGACACTGGAAAGATGGAGGCTGCTTGGAAGGATGGTTTAATGGTGAAGCAGAATCACCAAGCACGTGTGATTCTGTATAGTTGACCACATGGAGTGGATATAGGGACCCTGCCCTAGAGCTTCCTGTTCCTATGGGACAGCTATCCCATTGGTTGCTGTAGGGATCATGTGCAAATCCTAGAAGTTTGTCCGAGTTAAGTCTGGTTGAACTGTGGGCTGATGAAATGTCCCTAGGTGATTTTGCAATGCAGTGAGCAGTGAGATATTTCCTGAGGGCCATATCTTAATCCCATCACCCTGTAGCTGAATCTCTAATTGTCTTGTAGATTGGCTGACCCAGTCTTATCATATAGATAAGCTGGCACCAAAATATCTGCTGGGGGCAGGGAGCTAGGACTGAGTTTCTGTGTCCCTTAAGATTTCTCTTTCTCTTTCAGGGGAAATATTCTGCCTTTTTCCTAAAATATATCATTCTTCTAGGAGGGATGGGTGCTAACTTTCTTCAAACCCAAATCTTCTCCATGTCAAGACTATGATTGTGGATCAGTGGAGCCCTGGAGTTTTAAAAATGATTTTTAAACTTTTCCAGATTGATTGACAATGACATTCTATAGAGTTTTTTTGGGAACATATTGTGAGCTGTGCATGGCATGCTTCTAGAATCGATATGGTTCCTTTGATAATGGGAGCTGAGGTTCATACTGCAGTGGCCCAAATAATCTAATAATTACTTACACATAATGATTGTTTTAAATTGAATTGGCTGAACTAGGTGTTTTCTTCAAATTAGATATGTCAAATGTTGCAGAGATGAGGTAGTCCACCATAAAGAAATTCCTATCAAGTCAAGTTCCTACAGAGCTAAGTGAGTAACAAGTTATAAGAAACATTTGGTTGTACTTACTATAGTTAAAGGTTGTTCAATGAATAAGTGAATTTAAGAAGGCAATTACTTTTTCACACCAGCATGCTACATGTTAGATGACTTTGCTTATGACCTATATACTGTAAAGCAAGCAACAAACTATAGTGTGATTTATTCACTCAGTCATCCTAGAACTCTTCCAATAGAACCCATTGAAGCTCAAATAACCCAGTGTCAAAAATAAAAAAGCTTCTGAAAGCAGATAAAAACTTTTTCACCAATTTCTTAAGTATTTTGGATTTGCTGCTGAATGCTTTTCCTTCTCAAGCATCTAGGTGATAGGTTTCATCGAAGTTCCTATGTAGTAAGTGACTGTCATGCTGTGATTTTCTGCTAAGTGATTTCCACGCTGTTATTTCTTACTAAGTGATTCCTCCACCACAGGAACCAAAGAGCCGCCATGCAGTCTTATTCCTTTCAAGACTTTACTTTCAGCCAAATAGCTTGTCCTCTGAGAGCAGTTAGCAACTGCTTCACTCTCTTATTCTTGCCATTTCTATTGCCTTGTCCATGCAGCTGCAGAGAGATTAGAGATGAACTGCAAATATGCTCCTTGTGGATCATCAAAATTGAGCTACAGATGAAAATATAAATTAAAAAAATATTAGACTGTGCGGAAATGGATAGGTTAACATTAAAGATAAAGGACAAAGAAGAAACAGAATATTTTTTAGCTTGGGATTTGTTTTATCAATGGTTAGATAATAAAGGTAGATATTGGACAAGTTGGAACAATACTATTATATACAAGTAAAGAATATTATTATTACTATCATTATGTATATGTAAAATGACCAAGACAATACACTGTTTACTAAATACTTATATATGTTAAATAAAAATGTATACTTTTTTTAAATTGAGCTTTGTAGAAGTTCCATTTAAACTTGCCTATTAGCCTCTTGCTTCTCATCAATACCATCTAGTGAGGATCTTCAGGATGGGCTGCTGAGTCATGGAATGCAGCCCTTGATGGATTGCATGATTCCAAGCAGAATGAAGAGGAGTTCCATGATTTTAATACACTATTGCAATATAAGAAAACAGGGAAGTCAACCCTTATGTTAATAGCTTCAGAGTTCTGATGAACTCAAGACCAATTCAGTATAACACTCCAAATGTTCACAACTTGAAGTATGTCCATTCTGAGAATAATAAGTTTTGATAGGCTTGTCATCTAAGGTGCCAGAATTTTGCATGCCTCTGTTAAGTGTTTCTTTTTCAATATACTCTTAAATCTTTTCGTACTGGATACTGAGAAAATGCACTATGCTGGAAAGTGTGATAGCTTTTTACTTATTATCTTGATCACATATTTGCAGTACTGCAAAGAATGTAATGTATTTTATATGATCAGATTTATTGCCAGTGAGCTTACAGTATTTCTCCATAAATTAACTGCTGAATCTATGCTATCTGTAAAACAGGATGAGAGCTAATGCTGGTCAATGGAGCAATACTTATGATGCCTTGGCTGCCCATGGCTGCCTACTCCTATAGGACAGAAATACTGTAAAGTTGTTACTGGCATGCTGCCTCTATGGGTAGGATCAGGAATTTTGCTGTTTTCTCAGTTTTTATAAAGTTTTTTTTTAATTCAGACATTATACAGGTAATCCTCGATTTACAACCACAATTGACTCCAAAATATCTGTAGTTGAACGAGATATTTGTGAAGTGAACTTTGCCCCCTTTTATGATCTTTCTCATCACAATTGTTAAGGGAATCACTGCAGTTCTTAAGTTAGTAACGCAGTTGTTAAGTTAAGGTCTCAAAAGGTTATCACATGACTCATGACACTGCAACCATCATAAACATGGGTTAGTTGCCTATTGTCTGAATTTTGATCACATGTCTATGGGGATGACCAGCTGAAGACAACTGCTATGCTTTGGTGGCAAAGAGTTCCTTACTGCCAAGTCTCACACAACTGGATAAGATCAAAGAAGGAAGAATTACACAGATTCAAGTAAGATTTCTTTAGCATTAGTTTGGAGTAAATATAGAATCTTGAAACTATAAGAGGAAGTTCCATCCTCATTAAGAGTGAATTAATTAAGGTAAACGTTCCTTCAATTGTTTTCCTCAAAATATTATGATTGAATTTTATGATTGATTTAAAATAAAATTAAATTAAGTATGTTATAAAAATAAGTAAGGTCAAATCCGG
>JANHFT010000810.1:87426-113824 GCA_032467955.1 Pseudoxenodon macrops | reverse complement strand
TTTCACCTTTTAAGTTGCATTCCTGAAATAAATGAACTTTTGCACGATATTCTAATTTTTCGAGTTTCACCTGTATACAGTACTGGTATTTTAGAGTACTTTTTAATAAAGCAATTATAGCTAATAATAATAATAATAATAGCCATATTAAACCTAACAAAGATGGCACAAGAATCATTTTCAGGATGGCAATAGACAGAATACAATATGGTGATATCAGAATTTACACTAAGCATTAGGAAAACAAGGGACAAGTTTCATTCTGTATCTAAACTACAAAAACAAGAGTGATTCTTTTTCATAGTTTTGCTATGGCACAGCTCAGATTCTTTTCTGGCAGAGAGCATAAATAAAGAAACAGTACAGTCCTTATATCAAGAAATCTAGAAAATAATGTTAATTGATGTTATACAATATATAAAAATATATCCTATAAATTCAAAATGTAATTTATCTTGATTTGGCTTAATGTATTATGGCAATCCAAGGAGTTTATTGTGTAATGTAATGATTGGCCTAAATAAATATAACAATAAATAAACTATGGTTTAGTGTGACATGTGAACTCAGCTGCTATGAGACTTTTATATAATTGGAGCATTGCTGCTCCTTGGTTTTGTAACAATGGAAAAGCATGCATATTTCAAAATATGAGAAATATTAAAAATTGTGGATTAAAGCAAGACAGATTGACAAGCTCTCCCTACAATAATAATGATTCTATAAAGCTATTGAACAAGATTTTTTGGTTATGCTCTTATTCAACAGCTACGAAGTATTGACTCTTTAGCCTGAGTTTAGTGGCTGATTTTTAGTGTTCACTTTCTTTACATACCCGTCAGTCAACTGTAGAAAATGAGATTGATCCACTATAATATTCCTTTAACTGATCAAGGAAGAAGCCAAGATCTTCACACTGAGGAGTTGGTTCAAAAATATATTAGCAAGTTCCACAGCAGTTGAACATGATTAGCAACAAGAGTTGAGAAGTAGCTCTTTAAACCAGCTCTCTCTCACTCCCAGCTGTTCCTTTCCTCTCTCTTTGATGTTTCTCTTTGAAAAACTCCACATTTGCCATTTGTGCAACTGCCCTTGGCACTGCTCTGTATTTCATCACCACCCACTCCCTTTTCCTTATTTGCAAATATACAATGTTGCATTGCCTCTCTAGTGTTTCACCAGCCAGTACTAGGTGAGATATAGGTAGGTAGGTAGATAATCAGTAAGTTCAGGGAAAACATTAGCCCTGGTTCAAAAATTATCTTGTTAAATTATCTTGTTAAAAACAGTAATTTCATCCTTCCCTTTGCCTTTGTAATAATAGATATTAATGTCAAAAGTAAATATTAAGAACTTTGCTTTGCAGGTGATGAGATCACAGCAGTCTTTAAGGCACACTCTTTCTCTTTCTCTTCTCTGAGACCCAGTTTAGTCTGGCCATGCAGTAGAACAAGCACATCAAATAGAAAATCCTAGGAACTGTGCAGGAGAAACTCACATTTCAAGACTGTTAATAATTCTTGAGGCCACTGGTGATCACCAAGTCCATTTTTCCTGTTTGCCGGAGTCTCATTTAACTGCATCGCTAAATTTGACAAATTTTTAAATGTTTAACTACCTTAAGTATTTTATTAGAAAAAGCAGGATGTGTATAATCTCTCTACTAACAGTGAACGCTGCATAATCTAATCTTATTTTGTATGTCCTATATGCATCCCACAAGTAAGGCTTGCTAGATATAAAGGGCTGATATTAATCAGTAACTGGTACCATCATCTTGGATCTGTCTTCCCTCCTGTAAGAACAATAGCCTCCACCTTAGTATGCCCTGATAATGAACCACATTTTTTGAAGAACATTCTAGTATTATTCCTAATCCTATCCAACAAGATTATCCAAAATATGTCCCTTTTATACTTCCCTCAATCTTGCAAAGCATATTTTTCCTAGCATATTAGGTCATCTTTCAATGATTTTTTCATAAATAAATACTGAATTCAAAATAACCTTTAAAGAGTATATGTGGTACTCCATTCAGAATACTCTTACTTCCTGAGTTAGTGATCAACAGAATTCCTATCTTATCTGGACAAATAATTCTCCACATCCTATTTCCCACTGCAACTAAGCAAGACTTCAGATTTTTACAATTTCTTTGTGAAAAAGGAATCACTAAAAAAGAGAGATTATGTTGCGTATTATCAACACGATGGTACCACCAAACCTCAAAAAATTCAAAGGACATCATTTAATTCATGAGTCCCCAACCTGAGGGCCGTGGCCCACTACCAGGAAGTGACCTATTGGTCACTGAACTGTGTGAGTGGCTGGCCAGTGCGCACTGCTTGCACGTGCACCCCACTTGCAATAGGGTCGCAGTGAGCATCACACTTGTGGCCCTGTTTGCATTGCATGCACACTCGCAATCTTATTCATGTGCATGTGTACATAAAGGCATCTGCCCTTAACCCCCCATCTGGGCTGTCAACGCAGAAAGGTCATGGAACTCTGATTTAATGGTCTCCAGTAAACACTTAAAAATCACAGAAGCAAAACAGAGCTCTTAGGAACATCAAAGGCTGAGAAATAGCTTTTCACTTTCCGAGAACATTTAACCAAATGTACCTGAAATAATTTTAATTTATAATGGATAAAACTTGAATCTGTGAGTATTCTGAGAAAATATGGTGATAGTAGAATTAGATCTCTCTCTCTCCTGTCCAGTTTTCAGCATAATTCATTTGTTAGCCAGTGTTATTTCTGCCTTAATGTTTCTGTTTTAATATGAACCTATGTTTATATTTGTTATTTGTAAAAGCTGAGGTTTATTTTCTTTTGCAGTCCTTATTGAGGTGTAACTTGAATTTGGGCCAAATTGAAGAACTTTCAGGATGCTCTATGAGAAATAGAAATGCTGTTCTTTCTGTTGAGAAGAACATAGTAATCCATCTTACTCTGTGTAAGTATTTCAGTATCCTTACCAAGGCTGGCAAACATTATTCACTAGCAATAAAGACAGGTTGCTAGAATGGTTGTATATGAGATGTCATGTATAGTAATGTTATCTTTTTCATAGTTTGTGTTGGTTATGCTGTAGGTGGTTGAGTCAGGCATTTTTAAAAATAATGTTGTGTAGGTATTCATTTTGTTAGAAGATGTTCCTTTTTGTGGTGTTCTGGGTTGCTGCTGGGCTTTTGTGCTCACCTGACTAACGTTTTTACACAGCTCCTCTTGTGGTTGTTTTTCAAGAGACTTGTGTTTGTAATTTGCCATAGTTTCTTCTGCTGGTATGTGTTGTGTATTTCTTGTTCCATTGAGAGTTTTGTTCCTTTGAAGATGTTGTTGATGTTGAAGAAATCCAAAATGCAAGTCTATAAAAGAAACCCCACATATATCATTTTATTCCCTGTTTGCTACCTAACCAACCACCCAGCCATCTGCTTTAAGGTATAGGCTTCTAAGACAACAGTCCAAAAGCTATTATTAAAAATATTCCAGAAATATTCCATGGACTAAATTAAAACGAACCAGCTACCAAGTGCTTAAGCCTTTCAGTAGGCTTACATTAAGGACACTATCCTAAAATCATTTTAATTGTATCTTGTTTACATCTTGTATATTTTACCTTTATGTGATGAACTGATAAGTACTATCATAATATGTTAAATATGGTTCCAATATTGATACAGGCATGATGGCCCTGTCCAATTTATTTCAATCATTTCAATCACTTCTTAATATTGTCATTTTCTCTCTCCCTTTCTCTCTCAGTGCTACAGTTCACTTAAGTGATATTTGCAACACAACCCCCAAATCTGTTTTCCTACACCATAACAGACAATTTAAATTTTATCAGTGTACTTGTCAAGTTAGGAATTCATATTCAATACACATTCCTTTGTTCTTATCTTGAATTATATCTGCCATTCTCTTGCTCATCACCCCATTTTAGTTGTGACAATCTTCACAGGTTCTAACTAACTTAATTAATTAAAGAGCTGCATTTCATAGAAAAACTAAGTCTACAATTTGCAAATCACTGAATTTGTAGGTGAGAGCTGTGACAAGGAGTACTGGTATACAATTAGGAATAATGCCTAACTGCCATCATTCTGGAATTAGGTGGATTTACTGACAGGTATCCATGACTTGATTATGGAGCTACCTAATGCATTTTACACCCACTTGCAACATGTCCAGAAATTGCAGTTAGAGGATAAATACAATGACCAGTCTATTGACCAGTACAAGATACAAAAATTGTATGATGACTGTACTAAAACATTGGCTTTCAGTTGCCCCCAGAATAGAGTGCTGGTGTTGATCTTTAAAGCTTAAATGACTAGGGGTCTAAGTATCTATAAGACTGCATTTCTTACTATAGATCTCCTGGTATTTAGACAGCAGAAGAAGCCTTTTGGAAGACAATCCTTATGCCAGAAGTTTGCTGCAGGATACATCGAAAGGACATTCTGCTATATGATTCCTACCTTATATCATATGTTCTACTATTCCAACATTTAGGAAGGTAGCAAAAGCATTATCTCATTTGCAAATGTTTAAATCAAGATCACATGAAGTATTAGTACCATTTTATAAAACCCTAGTAAGACCACACCTGGAATACTGCAATCAATTTAGTCACTATACTACAAAAAAGACTTTGGAAAAAGTTCAGAGAAGAGCAACTAAGATGATCAAAGGCCTGGAGACTAAAACATATGAAGAACGGCAGCAGGATTTGGGTTTGGCTACTCTAAAGAAAAGAAGAATTAGGGGTAATATGATAACAATATACCAGTACTTGAGGGGAACAAAGAACAGAGGGTCAAAAGCACCAGAGGACAGGACAAGAAACAAGGGTTGGAAACTAATCAAAGAGAGAAGCAACTTGGAATTACGAAGAAACTTCCTAACAATGAGGACAATTAACTAGTGGAACAGCTTGCTTCGAGAAATCATGGGCACTCCATCACTGGGTACTTTTAAGTAGAGTCTAGACATTCACTTATCTGAAATCGTTTAGGTTCTCCTGGTTGAGCAGGGGGCTGGACTAGTAGACCTCCAAGATCATTTCAGCTCATTCTATTCTAGTTATTCTATTGATTTAGCTTAATTTTAATGTTGATGCTTGAATTACTTTTTATTTTTATTCTCATAAGCCATCTGAAATAAACAGAAAAGTGGGATAGCAATCAATCAATTAATAAATCTTAGTGTGAGAACATCTGGATTGCAAAACTTCAAGTATCTATTTACTAGATAACAACAAAGAATACTTTCTGTGTTTGTTGCCATCTAGTAGTCTTTTCCTATTTTGCTGTCAAGATTCAGTAGTCTTACCAGAATAGAAGTTGGATCTTTGCAAGCAATTCAGATTCCTCTAAAACCAAAACCTCTATGTGTAATAGTCTCTTACATAATGTTCTTATCCTTATCTGAATAGAGTTTTTTCAAGGTTAAAAAGTAGTGATTAAACATTCATAACAATTATAATTGTTTCTTGCAATTTTAAGCAATAACCATTCCACCTTTCTCTGTTAATTTGCCTAGGTAAACATATATATTATATGTGAATAACATAACAAATATTTCAAGAGCATTGAAGATATCAGACTGCAGTACAGGATTGTGTAGATTATTAGTGTCAGAAATTAATATTAACATAATGAGAAATCAATTGTAATCTTTAGAATGACCAGCAGGCTTCTATAAATTGAAGTAATGAAGCCACATAAGATCTGCAAGATCTTTTCGCATCAAGTTTCTTCAATACTGCTTGCTTATTGATGATATGTCTTCAGCAATAAACTATGCATTTAAAACTCTCTGGCTGAACTCTAGGGAAAATAGCTGTTTTGCTAATGGAGGAAATGTCTAACTGCTTCCTAAATCAATTAACTTGAAAGGCTCAAGTGCAGAGACATATAGTACAAGGAAACACACACACACACACACACACACACAAATAGAATGCTGACTAGAATGTGTCTTGATACTATACTTAAAGAGAGATGTTATCATCCCATAATGTAATGGTATGTGGGAATGACCTTGGGTGATGGGTGGAAAAGGATAAATAGAGGCTGCTAAGGACATGTTTGTTAAAGAGTGTGGTGGAGACCTCTAACTTATTAGACTGTAAATAGAGAGGCAGGAAATTTGTACTTTCACACTTGCAAGATTGATGTCAGCCTTCCCAAGTAGACCAGACAGAAAACATGACCAGGTGAGCTTTATTGTAAGTTGACATTAACAGAATTTAACAAATCTCAAAGTACAAATATCCTGATGTTGTTTGAGCTGTCGACCCTGAAAGTTGGCAGTTTGAGACCCAAGTACCGCATGACGAGGCGAATTCCTGTTCTTGCCCCAGCTCCTGTCAATTCTAGCAGGTCGAAAGCATGCAAATGAGAGTAGATAAATAGGTACCACTTCAGTGGGAGGTAATAGCATTCTGTGCACCTTGCCATATAGCCATATGACCCTGGAAGCATCTTTAGGCAACATTGGCTCTCTTGCCTAGGAAACAGGGATGAGCACTTCCTCCTAGAGTCAGACACTTACCTTTTAAGTTAAGAATGATGCTTTCTGAATTCTTTATCTGTCTATCATGCAGCTGTGCCTCCCTTCTGCCTCCCCCATCTGATAATAGATAGCATCCCTTACTCCAATCTATCATGGTCATTCCTACGCACCATTACCTATAATCATATAGTGTCATACTTCAATACATCTATTAGTAACAATGAAAAACTAGTATCAGCTATGATGTTAGGGCCATCTGGGTCCAGGGATATTCCATCTTTAACCTTGCTTGGGGATGCACTTTTGCCTCCATAAGTTGTGGGTGCTCCATTGCAGGAGATTATTAAGAAAAGATTGGCCAACCATTTTTCTGAAATGACTAAGCAGGGCATTGGACCTTCAAGGTTCTTCCCAACTTTTTTTAAATTCTGTATTCAATAATGGTATACAATCTGGTCATCTTTTTGGACTCGTTGTTCCTGTTTGATCAGTTGGGGGCATCTATGGCCAGCAGTTATAGAGAATTTACCCAGCTTTTTGCTATGTCTGCCTTTCATCTAAAAAAAGTTCTGAGTCTAAACGTCAGAAATCAAAGGAAAGATTTGAGAGTCAATGAAGCCTCCATTTTAGCTTACTGAAACAAATAAAATAAAACATGAATGTAATGTTCTGGGAAATTAAATTTTAAGTTTAGTAAAACTTATAGTCTTAGACCAAGGACTCTTAGAAAGCAATGCAGATAATTAGCAAGATTTCTTGTACCTTATAAACTTAATGTTTGTCATGGGATATAAGGAATTATGAGGTAGTGAATTACAGACCCTACAGAATAAGCAGCATCAGTGAGTGCTTCTGCTTAGTAAATTCAGGAACAGAAAGGCTCAAGACTGGTTGAGCTTAGGACCTTTTTCCACTGCTGAGTTTAAGTGCAATCCACCAATCTTGAATCAGCAGAAAATTACAATAGCATGAAATACGCTTCCCCCCATTACCGATCCTTGTCTTGCCTCTTTTCCAAGTCACTATCAAAATGTGCTGTCCTGATCATATGTTTCTAGCGCATGATGGAGTTATTGGTTGAATTCTCTAGCTTTACTTCTGTAATGAATGCATCAATTCTACTGAGACCAATCACTACAGGTTATTAAACAGGCTTATGCCTTTAGTAGGTAGATGTTGGCCTTGTGAACATCTAGCAACCCAGATAGGAATCACAACCAGATGGGCTAATTTTACTTTATTGCAAAGCTATATTGGCATAATCTTGCAAATCAGAAAGTATATTTTCTCTCCCTGTCACCTTTATAACCTGGGAAACAAAGGAAAGTCTTTTGTGAGTTGCCTTCCCTGCCGACTATCCAGCTGCTGGCTATGCTGGCTCTTATCTGATAGTTCCATTGGCAATGTCTTTGTTCTCAGTCACACAAGGCCTTTTCTACATGCTGTTACAGTAGATGGGCAGCCAAACAAACAGACAGACAGACAGACAGACAGACAGACAGACAGACAGACAGATAGACAAATAGACAAATAGACAAATAAATAAATAAATAAATAATATAAAAGCAATAGTCTATAGAATGTATTAATGTTTCAGTCTAATGATCTAAGGCAATAAAGTTCTTACTTAACTACATTTAATGATTACATCTAACAGTTTGTAAATTAAAAAGGCAGATTTTTAAGTAATTAATAATCTAAAGGCTAGCACAGAGTACTTGGCTATATTGGTAAAAACCTATATTGACTATAGAAAAGGAAAGCCATTGTATGATGGCTTGTAGGTTACATAGGATGGTTTATTTTGAATAAACAGACTCCTCTTTTGGTTTATCTAAAAGATATCCACTCATTTGTCAATAAGAGATCATGGTAATAAATAAACTGTTCAAATGGAGATGATTCTGAAAATGTTTATGTAACCTTGAACTAGGGCTGTTAGATATGTCACTGGAAAAGTCAGTACTGGGGTCATTTTAGAATCATTATAGTGCCTGATGCTGCCAGAGGTTTGCTGAATCAGAAGTCTTGAAAGAGGTCATGTTGTGGGGAAACCCTGTTTCTTTCCTTTGTTTTTTTGCAAGACACCCAAACTAGAGTAGAGTAGAGTAGAGTAGAGTAGAGTAGAGTAGAGTAGAGTAGAGTAGAGTAGAGTAGAGTAGAGTAGAGTAAGAAGCAACCTTGGAAGTCTTCTAATCCATCCCCCCTGATTAGGCAGGAAACCCTATACCATTTCAGACAAATAGTTATCCAATCGCTTCTTAAAAATGTCCAGTGTTGGAGCATTTCATTCTAGTCTTCTTGCATACAAGAGTGCCAACTTTCAATATAGGAGTGAACAATTTGCTACACTCGGCAATTAGTGGTACAGTTTAACAATTCAGATAAAACTATACTCTTCAGCACCAGACAATGGGAAAAATGTCTACCAATCACCACATTGCAGGAATGAAGACAGGTCTGACTGAAGACCTTCAGCCCCCGTTTCTCAGTTCCTTCCTGTGCTTCTTCCTGCTTACCACTCTGTTGTAACCCAGCAGAACACTAATGTGCAATTCTGATAGATCACAATTTAAATTTACTGGCTGTCAATTGCTTCCACAATTCCACAGAGGCTCTAAAATGGCAACATTTATGTGTCATACTGTGCTATACGAGTAACAAGGGAAGTGGGAAGGGGGAAAAAAATCTAACAAAGAAGAAGAAGAACCTGCCAACCTGGAAGATTTCCTGGGAATATACCCAATGCTTGAAAAGCAGAATGAAAATAAATTATTTAGTGAAAGCATAATGTGTTTGAAAGTAGATAGGGCATGTCTCAAAGCAGTGTCGGAAACTAGAATATAGTGAACTGGAAAAAAGATTCAACCAGCTGGATCAAAATCTAAGTGGGAGTAAAGAAGCAGATGAAAGCAAGTAAGAAAGGGACAAAACCATAAAACTGTTAAAGAAATGCAAACTTAGGTACAAATAAATAGGCTGATTCTAAAATGCTTCCAACAGCATGAAAACATGTAATATTAACATAATCCATTGTATTTTTCAGTAAACGGAACCTTACCTTTTAAAAAGAAATAGTTCTGTAGTTCTTACTTTAAAGGAGAAAAATGAAAAATATGTGGGTGGATTTTTATTTCTTATTCTGGTTAAGAAGTATTTCATTTGAATACAATTGTGCAACTCTTTTTGAACTGACTCTACAAGCAAATGTAAAACTGACTGATGCAATTGAACAAAATCTGGAGAAATGTTTCAACTATTGATAAAATAAAGACAAAAAGCTAATTGTTACATGATGAAGGGGCTTAAATCTCTCTGGCAGATCTCTTGTTCCAAGAATTCTTGTTCCAAAGTTTTCAACAAAAGATATTTATGATAAACTGCCAATAATAGGCTGAATATCTTGACTCACCCTAATCTGTCTACGTGGGGAGCTTTTAGCATTCTAATAAAGCCTTCCCTTTTCATTTCAATCCTAGGAAAAATAAGAACAAAAGCTTTAGATTTTCTTGCTCAAAGCTCAAAAATGAAACTTGTGAAAAGCCTGAAATGCAAGAAACTTTTTTCTTAGTTGTACAGTTTTGACATAGTCAGAGGCATCTACAGAGGGAGGCGTCCAAACGAGTAAAATAGAAAATAAAGGTTATTATTATTAAATGGTGGATGCAGTTTTATAATCAAGTCCTGCCCTTTGGATGGGTGTGCAGTATTGATTACAAAATAGTGTCACTGTGGCCGCCACTGAGTATGATGAATTTGTTTTTATGACAAATTGTCTTTTTAAGCCATTAAAGCCAAATGAATTTTTTTAGGGAAAGAGAGAATACAAAAAAACAAAAAAAACAACTATGGAAGTCAACCACTCCCACAAAATGCCAATAAAGTCAATACAATTTCAAATAAAAATTAATACAAGTGAATATATAACTTGCTTGAATAAATAAAATATTGGAGTTAATACTTTGTTCAAAGTCTATGGAGATTCTCATTCATCCAGGCATGGTTGTCCCAAAGGTGCTTTTTCAAAAACAAATTGGACTTCGTTTTTTCTTGAAGATGTTTCACTTTTCATCCAAAAAGCTTCTTCAATTCTGACTCAGATTAACATTGGTCTAACATTGGTCTAGTGCAGTGATGGCGAACCTATGGTACGCGTGCTATAGGTGGCACGCAGAGCCATTTCTGAGGGCATGCGAGGCGTTGCCCTGTCAGGTCCAGCATGCTTGTGCATACTGGCCAGCTAATTTTCGGGCTTGATTTTCGGCCATTTTTCACCCCCGGAGGCTTCAGGCCTTTTGGGCGAAAAATGGCCCAATGGGGATGGCACGTGTGCATGGAGGGGTTGTGTGTGGGCGCGTACATGCGCACTAGCACACACATGCTGCCATGTTTGGCATGCAAGAAGAAAAAGGTTAGCCATCACTGGTCTAGTGTTAATCTCAGTGTTAATCTCTGCTCATCTGGACTGCTGGTGAGGAGGTGTTCTGGTTTTTTGTTTATTTTTTAGCTGGTTGATTGTCTCTTTTGAATGGTCTATAGCAGTATTGGTGAATCTTTTCGGCACCAAGTGCCAAAACACCTGCCCTGTCTGCCCAAGCCAGCAAGGTGCTCCAGACCTCAGATGTGTATCGGTACCGTGGGCTGGAGCTGCACAAAAAGCCCACTCAGGTGGAGAAGAAGGAAAACCCCAGACCGAGTGTCCTGGCTGACAGCTCTGCTCCCCTAGGAAGCGACCATCAGGATCCCCTCTCCACGTCTTTGGGCATGCGAGCCATCACCTGTTGATCTTCTGGGTTCTGGCGTGCCGGCCAGCTGGTCATCACGCGTGGAAACACCAGAAACCGGAAGATCATCTTTCCGGTGTGCGCATGCACACTGGGCGACTGCTCTTCCAGTTTCTGGCATTACTGCTCACATGAAGACCAGCTGGCTAGTGCACCAGAACCTGGAAGAGCAACAAGCGATGACTCGTGTGACCAGAGAGATGGCTCTGCATACCACTTACAGCACATGTGCCATAGGTTCGCCATCATGGGTCTATAGATTTTGTTTATATCCATGCACTTATAATTAGCTTCAGATATAAAATGTAAAGACGTTTTATCACATATTGACATATTTAACACATTGTTAGAAACCTTTGCCTTTTCTCTACCTTTAAAGGTCTAAGTAATCTAAATCCTAGAGTGATATTCTATAGGCAATACTGTATCAAAATAATAGAATGTATCACTTATGTTTTATAATAAGATAATAAAATATTTTTACACCAAGAGTGTCCTCTCCCTGCAGGCAGCATATTTCACATGCTAGTAGATTTGAGTAGAAAATGTTTGTTTCTATTTCTAATAGTACTGATTTAACTACCAACATTGTTCTTTATCTTCCTTCATTCATTTTGGGTTTCCATCATTCTGTCTCTTATTCCTTAGTTGCGCTTTTTATTTTCAAAGATTGTTTCTCTCTAAGGATCTGAAAACTATTACGAGTTCAGCAGTCCAGATTATAGCCTCTATAGCTAGTATTGTGTTACCCTCAGCCAGTGGTGGGATTCAAATAATTTAATAACCGGTCCGTCCAGAGTCAGGTTGGCTATTGTGGGAGGGGCGGGCCAATCCTCCCTCCAGCTCCGCTGCACATGCGGGACAAGTCTCCCACGATGACCAACCTGACCCTGGGCGAATTGGTTGTTAAATTATGCTCCCTGTTATCAAACTGGATCCTGGATGCTGTGCTGTAATGGTGAAATGGGAAATGGAGCGGCCAGCACAAGGAAAGGAGGAGGAGCAGGGAAAATGACCTCCTCCTTCCCTTGTACTGGATGCTCTGTTGCCTGTTTCTCCATTGCAGCACAGTGTTGCAAGCGTGCTTCACCCACCATCACCTAGATGCCCTCGCTTCCCCCAAGAATTTATTTGCCTACCTGATTTCCAGTCCCATTGTGTTTCTCATTGTCATGTTCAGGGAAACAAAAGTTTGCTGGACTAAAAAAAAGTTCAATCAATCAATTCCAAGTTTGCAAGATCTTTTTTTTCACGAGAAGTTGGAATTGATTGATTGAACTTTTTTTAGTCCCATTACCTTTTGTTTCCCTGCACACGAAGGCGAAAAACGCGACGGAGCTGGAAATCAGGTAGGCAAAGAAATGCTTGCAGGTAGTGAGGGCATCTGGGCAGTGGTTAGTGAGGCAAGCTTTTCTGCCCACAGAAACATCATATTTGATGGCCAATGTCGAAAGGCAGAGAAAGAGCTACTGGGAAAAGCCAGTGGGGCCAGGAGTTGGAAACACAAAGTTAACTACCAGTTCGGGGGAACCGGTGTGAACCAGCTGAATCCCACCAATGCTCTCAGCCACTGGATTTGTTTGTCTGTTTATTGTGTTCCTATGAAAAGTTGCTTGCACTATCAGTGTTCTTTCTTTAAATTGGTAATCCTTTATCCTTTCTTAGCTGAATTATGGCCTTTCACTGCTTGAATCCTTTGATTTTTTTTCACCAGAAAGTGGTATAAACATGCATTTGCTGCATATACACAGTATGCTAACAGAGAAAACAAAATTCTATAAACATTGCAGCTTACAAGTGTAGACTTCTGTCAGTTCATTGTCAGCTTCCTTTAGAAGCTCTTGAGTTACCCAAAACAAATTCTTCTTGGAAGGAAAATTGAACTCCCTAGCAATTCTCCTCACTCTATTTATTAACTTAGTGAGCAAACTGCCTGGAACCTGAACCACCTTATATATCTCTTATAGTTTCTACTTGGTGGGAAGTACTCAATCAGTCACTCCCAATGGGATTTAGCAACTCTCAGGACATTTCTCTAGCTGTCAGCTTCTATTCAAAACATGACTATTTTACACCTGATAGCTTAGCACAGAAACCCGCATAACACAGTTCTTCTCTCAACACTTTCTTTTTTTCTTGTTGCAAATTTATAATAATCTCTCTTCATCTTGTCCCCTGGCAAGCTTATATTAACCTTTCCTATTCGCTTGCTCAGTGAGGTCATAGAAAAATCAGTTTCAAAATAAGTTACAGCCTGCTTTCTGAAAGACAGATTTTCCATAAAGTCTTTATAGAAATGTCAGTCAGCTAGGTAATTCTTGACTCTGGCCTTAATGGTCTTAGGAGACAGCAACACAGATATGTTTTGAGAATAAATACCATTGTATTGTAGTTAAATGCTCAGAATTTCAACTGCAAATCTTTTGAAGTACCTAGTCTTACAGGCATATTGACATTCAGCACACCTTCTTAAACAATGAGGTCAAAAAAACGTTGTTTTAATAAAGTCCAAACCTAGTCCAAACTGGATACCTGTCTTCAAATTCAATATTAAATTTAATAAGACAATTTTGTCATTGTCAATCTTCACAAGATGTCTTACCAATAACAATCCAATTTAGCTCATTTAGCCTGCCCACTCATTCCAGCAGAAAGAATATGCCGTGAACCATATCGGCCAAGGAATTTTGGCTGACAGGGTCTAGGATAGGGGTCGGCAACCTTAAACACTCAAAGAGCCACTTGGGACCGTTTCCCATAGAAAACAAAACAGTTGGAGCCACAAAACCTGGGCGGGTGTGGCCAACTCAATGTCACTCACTCCCACCCAGGCACGTGACGCCCCCCAGCTGTGCCTACCCAGGTTTTGTGGCTCTGTGTTTTCTATGGGAAATGGATAACTCCCTCTATGTCTCTCTCCCTCTCTCTCTCCCTCCCTCTCATCTTTCTTTTTCTCTATCTCTGTCACCCTCCCTCTTATCTTTCTCTTATCTGTATTTCTTTTTCTCTCTATCTCCCTCTCATCCCTCGTCTTTATCTTTGTCTCCCTTCTCTTTCTGTGTCTTTTGTGTGTGTGTGTGTGTCTCTCTCGCTTCATTCCTCTGTGACTGTCTCATTGTCGGAAAACCCTTGTAGCCCTGGCTTGCGGAGCACAACATGCTGAGGAGGTTTCCCTTCCCCTTCTCTTGTGCGCACCCTCCCATCCCACCATAGCCGCGCATGGGGGCAGGGAAGGAGGAGGGAAGCATCCACCACTCATTGCTCCACCAGCCTGGCTTTCCAAAAGGAAGAAAAAAACAAGTGACCAGCCACAAAGATAGCACGCAAGTCTGCAGGACTTTCCGACAGTGAGAACAGGCACACAGAGTGTCTCTCTTTCCATCTGTATCTCTCTGTCTCCCCATCACCCTATCTTCCCCTCTCTCTTCCCCTCTCTGTGTATCATTCGGTATGTATCTCTCTATGTCTCTCCTCTCCCCTTTCTTTCTCTGCCATGGCTGGACCAAGCCAGCAAGCTCTTCTTGAGGCGCTTTGCTATGTCTTTTATTGGTTCTTTTTGGAAATCCGGGCTGGCAGAGGAACGATCGATTGCCAGCCACAGCAGAAGTTTCTGTTCGGCCAACCCTCCTTCTCCCCTCGCAATCCGCTGGCTTGCTTAGGGAGGATACCCTTCCTAAGCGAGTGGCCGCCTTCCCCATGCGTGCATTTCCTGCACTTTGCCGCGTGCTTGAGGAAGGTCTCCCCACATGTGCGCATGCTCCTGGCTTAGCCACAGCCAGCCAGGAGGTTGTGAGTGGAGGAGCATTGCCCAAAGGGAAGTGTCTGTCACGGCTGGCGATCGTTCCTCAGCCCAGATTTCCAAAAATACCCAAAAAATAAATAAAAGGGGCGAGGGGTGGGGCCAACCAGTGATGGGACAGGGAGCCACAGCACAGGGCCCAAAGAGCCGCATGTGGCTCTGGAGCCGTGGGTTGTCGACCCCCGGTCTAGAAGAAAAGCTTTTTCTGCCATGGCTCCTCCCCTTTGGAATATTGTGCTTCTCAAGCTGAGATCTGCCCCCCACCCTCTTGATCTTCCAAAATGGCCTGAAAACCTGGCTCTGCCAACTGACTTGGTGCTCTAATGAGGGCATCTGACTGTGTTTAGTAGATTAGGAGAAGATTCCACATCCATACCATTTACACATTGGTCCCTTTTTATCTAGGATTGTTTTGTTGTTGTTGTTAATTTTTAATGTTATAATTCTCAATGTTGAAAGTTTTTAATATTATCATTTTTATATTGCATTTTTATGATGCTGTAAGCTTCCCAGAGTCACTTGACAGTTAGATGAGTGGCATAGAAATGTAACAAATAAATAAAATAAAAATGTAATAATGAAGTGTCTTTCTAGACTGCATTTCTATGCTGCAAAAATTATCACTTTGAAATATTGTTTATATGTTTTCCACACAATCATCTCATATGTAACATCACCCAGATATGAATAGGAGTTTTTTTACGTATACACATTCCTTTGCCTTTTATATTCTTTTATATTCTAAATTCAGAGGTAAGAAATATCTCTATTTTACAGCTGACGTTCTTTGTTTCTTGTTTTCTCTCTCTCTCTCTCTCTCTCTCTCTCTCTCTCTTTCTCTCTCTCTCTCTTTGTGTGTGTGTGAGAGAGAGAGAGAATTACAGTCACTGGTGACCTATACACATTCTTGGAGTTCAAATGAAGAGAATATTCAATTGATTTAACTTGGAATTAATCTGCTCCAAACAAATGGTTTTCAGAAAACCAGCTCTTGGTGATGAGTTAGCCTTTGAGCAATATTGTAATAGAGGTCATAAACAAACATAAAATGTCACTGTAGAAACAGGCAGACTTTGCAGACATCCCAAGCCAGCTGTCGTATGTTTGAAATTGCACAGGTTATGTAAAAGAGTGCAAGCATTAAGACTCTAGTTGTCACAAAACGCACCAATTAATTGCTGCAGTATCAGGCCCTTGTGAGCAGCAAATCCATCCAGAGCAACCAAAGGGCACCATGCATGCTTTTTAGCATTTGTGATACATTGTACTTGATTGTTATTCGCTATGTAAAACAGGATGATAGACTTCTTCACAACATTAAAGGAATATAAATAGAAATGCATAAGTCTTGCACATTGAAGTGGATGGAAAAAGTGGACAAAGAAAATAAACTCTGTTTTTGTTCAGTGCTGGGACAGACATGAACCATGGAAATGAAAATAATGATGTCATTAAACAAATCAGGACAGAATGCTCTGCATTAATGAACTGCAATCTTACTTAGCTGGGTTGATCATAACTTTTTTTAAATTCACACCTTGGTCTAAGCTTTTGGATATATGAGCTAATTCTTTTCAATAAAGCTATTCTTAGTTAAAACAACTTGCAAATTAATACAAAATCATTACATAATAAGACTTTTGGTTTTGCTATGATAGACCAACATAATTATTCCTCCTGAAATAGCTGAGCAACTATGCATTTAATTTCCAAATCTCCCTACTCGTAAATTTTTGGAGTTCTTGATGATAAACATAATTAAGCGCCAATGTTACACATCTCAAAGTTGTACAATTCTGCACAGTCAGAATTTAGACCAGCATTAGTTACCAAGTTTGTAACTAGTAAATTATCTAAACATATTAATGTGCATGGGTAATAAACATCTGTCATTGAAATGTAGGTTGACTTTCCTAAATGACAACCCAGTTTATTTATTTCAAGAAGTAAGAATAACAGAATAAAACCTGTTATTCTACTTCTGACATATCCCACATGAAGCAAGTCAGGCATAAATATCTTTGCATTTTTGTAATAATCTAATTGCTCTGATATGCATTTGAATAGCTGTTTCATTGCTAATGTTATTACAATATCATATATGAATCTTAGCTTCACTTAGATCCCTTAGTATTTATCCTGCCATGGAACCAGTGGAACAAAATTTGATTTTCTGATTTTGATTTTATCTCAACATTGCAAAATTATTTTATATCGATCAAGGATTCAGTAGTACATTGCCTGTGAAGTGTTAAGGAAAAAGATGTACAGAAAAAGAAAGACTCAGAGGTGCACAGGAAATATTTGCTGCCCAAATTACTATGAATGATTTTTTTTCCTCAAGTGATTTCAGTCCTTACAAAGAGAAACTAATGTGTTGTCTTCTTCATTGTATCAGACTAATATAGTACAATTGTATGTTTTGGATCATTGTTGCTTTTGCATTTGTTTGTTTGTTTGTTTGTTTGTTTGTTTGTTTCATCCATCCAAAAAGACAGAATCCCCATTGTTGGTTTAGGAAAGTGCCTATATTTTCCCATCAAGGAATAATAAATTTTATCCAAAAGAAGCATAGAATTAATAATCCTGTGTTAGTACTTATCAAAGTCATTATCTTGGTTTTTCTATATCTTGGAAATGACACTTTTACTATCATTTGTATTTCTATTTTGAATGTCAACTCACACTTTTTATATGCAATATTTCTGATTCCACTGTTTCTGCCTCAAATAAAAGTTGTTTCACATCTATCGTTAACATATTTTCATTTACATATTTTAGGTATAGTCTATCCTTATAAGGCTGTGGAATATTGTTACTGATATTATTATAATGTGGCAACTAACAAAATTGAGTTACTTAAAAAGTAATAAATATAGGATAAAATCTAAAAAAGAAAGAATAATAATTTCTTGTCCCATTTTTCAATAATCTTTAATGTTTAAAATTTTATCGTATTTAGTATCGTTTTGTAAATTCCAATCCTTAAAGCAATTTGAGTTTTTTTCTTCTTTGGACTTTAGTCCAGTTTAGCATCCAATTTAAATCACAATGTATCTTATCTCAGTTACATCTTAAAGTGTAAAAAGAATTCTGGTTCTCAGGAAATTCTGTTTATTTTATACATACATTAATTTCAAATCTTATAGCAAAAGCTTCAATATTCCAAATTTGTCTGGATTCTTACTTTTAATTTTTTATTCATCTCAAGTTTTTTAAGTCCTTAAACGTATAGTTAATGGGTTTTTTTAATGCAGAAATAAAACTGCATACACCAAGTAACTTTTCAGGCTTTTCATTTCAAAGAGCTCTAATGACTTTATGATATTTAAATTAGCAATTTCCAAAAGTGATTAAAAGTGAAGCTAACAAAGAGCTAGCCCTGGTTGTGAGTCTGATTATTTATCCCTTAGTTTCTCAGCACTCAGACTGACTGGATACTTGCTATGTGGTCTCCTTAGAAAGAGAAGCCATTTGGGGTACATGTAGGTAATCTCTTGTCTTGTCCTTACCCTGAGACTTTCTGAAGAAACCATCTGGTCCCTGTTCTTCAGACTATATAGTGATGTGTTTATCTCACCGTGCCTCCAGTCAAAATCCCAACAGTTTTAATACTTGATAAATACAATGTAGCCAAATTATTCTAATAATACCTAGTAGAGCAGGAGTATCAAATTCGATTTCATTGAGGGCTGCATAAGGGTTGTGTTTGACCTCAGGGGACATAGCCAGGGTGAGCATTGCCAGCTCAACATCTCTCATGTTGGGGGTGCCTGTGGTGGCCCAAGCTCTCTTCCAGCGAAAATGGGATCCTGAGCTCTGTTTTGGACTGTGATGGTTTCCTGCAACCCTCTGCCAGCAAAAATGGAGTACAAGAAGACAAGCCAAGAGAAGACAAGAAGAATCCTGCAGTAAGACCCAACTCTTTTGTCTGTAGTGTCTGAATGGTGAATAGGAATTTACTGAGGAATACACTGAGAGGAGCTTGCAGCAGAACCAAGAGAAAACAGTCACACCCATCACAAATGGCACCATTAACTCACCATTAAGGACAAATTCAGCAGTAATCTGGAAAAAAGATACAGTAGAGGCAGTTTAGGGTTTCTGGCATTCTTTTGTGTTTTGTTTATTTTATTTGAAAGTTTGTAAGGACACACATCTTAAGAACACAACTCTGTGTTCTTAATTGGAAACAATATTTCCAATTAAAGCATGCACAGCATCGCACCTAACTCTCTCTCTCTCTTGGTGTGTGTTAACACAAGAATAAATAATAGCACTTTAATTCCATAGTGAAAATGACTCTTGAAGATAATACTTCAGCAAAGCAATAGAAGGACTGACAAGAACTGTTCAACCACCTTATCTATAGTACTTTCTCTAAAGAAAGATCCATCTCTCTAAAAAAAAGTGTAAAAGACAGAGAACACCTGAAGATGCCCAAGGTGTTTCCACTAGTGCAGGTGTTGGCAACCTTAAACATTCAAAGAGCCATGAAGGTCCTAACCGGAAGCCCCCCATTTAATTCTGGAGCCGAACGGAAGTCCAGTTCCCCCACCATAGAGTTTCCTCCTAATGCAGCGTCCTTTTTCCTCTGCCGACTGGAAATCTGGTTCCCCCACCATAGAGTCTCCTCCTGCACAGCATCCTTTTTCCTCTACCTGTCCTAACCGAAAGCCCTATCAGTTATGGAGCCGACTGGTGACAGGGAACAGTAGCAGAGGAAAGAAAGAGCCACATATGGCTCCAGAGCCACGGGTTACTGACCCCTGCACTAGTGCATCAGTAAGACTTTTTTTTAAAGCAAATTTTATTAAATGCTTTATACCAGCCCTGCTAACAACCTGGCCAAGAGTCAGTCCTGTGAATAGCCTTCCTAAATCAAGTTTACCCCTCTACGTGTCCTGTTATGCACAGCACAAATAGTCTACATTAACTTTTTGTATAGACAATGTCCTCATTATATCAGCTTCTTCTCATTGCTGGTTTGCTGCTAAAACACCCTGAAATTTCTTTTGGTGATCTGCTATGAAAGTGAAGTTTTTCTTCTTATTCTGCCATAAAACTTCCCAAGTATACACATGATTGTATGTGGAGGAAGAAACTAGGATAACACAGTCAGGGTTGGTTACCTACTGTCTCTGTTTGTCCATCAGGTCTGTGTACGATTACTCCCTCCCGTTCAATCACAAAATGCGGTAACCCCATGACCATTTTTGTTTCACTTGTGTGCATTCTATTTCTTATTATTTGGAGGTGTTTTGGACCTGAATAAGTTGGTAAGATAGAAAGTGGGTTTTCAAGGCAATAGATATTCTCACTGGAAAACAAAAATAAACCTACAAAGGACTCACTCTTGAAAATCCACAGGAGACTCATGCGACCTGCATCCTGGTAGATCACAAAGAAGCTAAAACATTCAGACACATTATTCATTACTGTGACTGCAAGATAAACCTGAAACCTTACTTGGGCGGCCTTGTCGTCTATAAAGTGGCATCGAGGTATGGGAATATAAATCTCTTGAAAGATTTCCTAAATGCTACCCTCTAGAGATCATCTGCATTACTGCAGAAATCCATAGTGCAAAAATCCATAGAAAAAAAGGTTGCAGTACTTGATAAAAACTAAGCTTAAATATATAATAAAAATAAAGACCTGAACCTCCAACTTCTATTCCACCACATATTCAGGATGTGTTGGTTTTGCCTTTGGTAGATGAGAAGAAAAAAAATGGGATACAATGTACCAATCATTTCAACCACCCTGCATTAAACTGTATGAGAGTAGCAATCCTGTCCATCTTCATTGCAGAGGTATATCCATATATTTTCTCCATAATGCAAGGAGGGGAGGAAAATATATTAACATGCTGTAAGGAATAGCTCTTGGTACAACCTGACCTCTTGTTTAGAGCCTGTATTTCTTACACAGGCATTACAGTAATCTTGGCAGTGGTTTGATTTCCAAGCTTGTTTCAATTTAGTTTCTGAACGTTTTGTTACCATACTAGGTAACATCAGCAGCAGGATTTTCTTGTCCTATTCCTCTTTGGCTTATAAATGTCTTGTGTGCCAGTCTGGTCAGTTGGTCATGTGATTGGTTGTTCGTTTGGAGCAGACATGGGTTTTAAATCTTTTTACTGCCGGTTCGCTCAAGGGTGCGCTGTAGCTGCGCATGCACTTTGTGTGCACATGTGCATGCGTAGTGCTTTTAAAAAGCTTCTGCACATATGCAGAAGCTAAATCCAAGATGGTGGCACCAATGGCACCACCGAAAGAACCAGCTCGAGAGAGTGGCAGGCCCAGGTTACTAATGGTTTTATCAAACTATGCCAGTAAATTACTAATGGTTCAGTAGAACCGGACCGAACAGTTAGGAACCCACCTCTGGTTTGGAGCTATATTTAAATTCTGATTACGGTAGTTTTCTTGTTGATTGGTCATTCGAATAGTTTGGTTTCTTACTTATTCATACACTGGATCTAGATCAATATGCTTGTTAATTGCTCCTTTGGTAGAACACCAGGCTTCAATAAATTCACATGTGCAGCAGGTGTTGGCATGATTTTTGTTCCTTTTCAATTGAACTGGTGTTGTTCATTATCAATGTGGTTTGAGATCCGGGATTTATGGTTGTGCTGTTTAACTGCTAGTTGATGTACATGAACCCTTGTTTTCAATTGCCTTCCTGTTTGTCCCACATAGAATTGGTTACAATCATTGCAATTGGCTTTGTATATTATGTTGCTGTTGTCTTCCTTCTGTATTTTGTCTTTGACTTTAGGTAGCTCTTTTCTGAGTGTAAATGTAGGCTTTTGAGCTATCATTATTCCTAGGGATTGCAGTAGTCTGGCAGCCATTTTGGATGTTCCTTTGATGTAGGGCAGGACTTGTTTTTATGTTGTGGTTGGCTGTGTATTTTGTTGGGGTTTGGATGACAAGCATCGTATTATGAATTTTTTTGGATAGCCATTGTGGTGGAAAACATTGAGAAGATGTTTCTCTTCTGCTTTTCTTAATGACTCAATGCTGCAGTGTGTTTTGGCCTTTGAAAAGGGTCTGGATGCAGCTCCTCCTGTGTGCAGTGGTTGTGAAATTTAGAATTTTGTCTCTGTGTGTGTGGATTTTCAGTATATGCAGGTTGTTAATTCACTGTTATCTTGTCTCCTTATGTCAATATCTAGAAAGGGAAGTCATTGTTCTTTTTCCTTCTCACATGTAAAATTGATCCCGGTGACTATGTTGTTGAGTAGATAGTGTGTCTCTTCTAGTCTGGTGCCTTTGATAATGGCAAAAGTGTCACCCATGTAATGCACCCAAAATTTTGGCTGGATGGTTGGCAGGATTGTGCATTCCAGTTTCTGCATTACTGCTTCTGCTATTAGACTGGATATAGGTGATCCCATAGGAGTGCCTTGTATTTATTGATAGATTTTTGCCATTGAATTTGAAGTGTATTATGATGCATACATAACTCCAGAAGTTTTATGGTAGTGTCAGTGGATTTTCTGTGAGTAGATCATAGATGGTTTGTTTGGCCAGGTCAATGTTGATAGATGGGAATAATGCGATGACATCAGATGGGACCATTATTTCTTCTTTGTTTATTTTGAAGTTTTTAATTAAATGAAGAAATTGTTCAGGTGACTTTATAGAATAAGCAGAATTGTTGACAAGTTGCTGAAGTATTTTTCTTAAAGTTTTTGCTAGTTTGTAAGTTGGTGCTCTGGGTTGCACCGCTATGAGGCAGAGAGGAATTCATTTGTGTGTATTTTGGGAAGTCCATAGAATCTGGATATAGTGGAGTCTTGTGGTAGTAAAATTTTTATTTCTGTTGAAGTTACGTAGTTCTTTTTCTTTTTCTATTTTTACCAAGGTGTTTCCTATTTCATTCTCTGATTGTTTTGTTGGGTCGTTCTTGATTACCTGGTAGGTGTTAGTGTCATTTAGTAAATTCTCTGTTTTTTTGTCCATTACCACAGTTTGTCTGTTGGTAGGATGACAATGTATCTATCTTTTCTGTTTCTTGAATGTCTTCTTTTCCTCTTGGTTAAATGTTCTGTATTGTCTGTTTTGTTGAATGTTAGGAATAATTCTCTGCCTGATGTCCTCTTGTATTCCTTGGTCAAGTTTGTTAGTTTTCATTATGTATTGTAAGTTGGTGAGGAAATCAATTAAGTTCATGTTTTTGTAGTTTAAAATTAAGGCCTTTTATGAGGATGGCTTTTTCATCTTCAGATAATGGTCTACTGAGCAAGTTTTTGATCCATGATTTTGAATTGTCATCTTGCTGTTTAGGAGTGATCTTGGCTAGTTTCTTTCAAACGGCATTATGTTTTCTGGTCTGGAGTTTGTCAGATATCATGTTAATTGTGTTTTCCAGTTTGTTTGTAGATCTTGTCCGATTGCACTGAGGCATTTTTGTTTGTTGATGTTGTATTGGTATTTCTCCAGATTATTGTGTGCATCATTCAGTAGTCATGAACTGAAGCATTTTACACCCATTTTTGTAGGTTAGTTTCCATGCTTGTGGGTGGTTAATTGGAGGTATGTAGCATATGCTTTTTGGCAGAGTTTCCTTTCGGAGGCACTCAGGGAGGAAGTGTAGTTGTTCACGGGTCAACTATTGTCTGATTGCAAAGGCCTCCCAATGATGGGCATGTTTAAGTGATTTGCAGCCCTATAACCTTGAAATAATAGAAAATACTTGTAGCTTGGGTTTTAGATGTTTGCAGTGGTTTGTTCTTGAAGCTTGTTTCAATTTAGTTTCTGAACATTTCATTACCAGACTAGGTAACATCAGCAGCAGGATTGTCTTGTCCTATTCCTATTTAGCTTATAAATGCCTTGTGTGCCAATGTGGTCAATTGGTTGTGTGATTGGTTGTTCGTTTGGAGCTATATTTAAATTCTGAGCAGCTGATTGGTTTTCTTGTTGATTGATCATTTGAATGGTCTGGTTTCTTACATATTCATATACTGATCTAGATACTATGCTTGTTAATTGCGTCTCTGGTAGCATACTAGGCTTCAATAAATAACAGTTATCTCCTTGATTCCATCCATTCATCCGTTGTTATTCCTTTATCGTCCTTCTTTCAATTTTGCCAAGCATAATGCTCTTTTTCTAGTCCATCATCCACTCTTATCACAAGCCCAAATTACATGAGTTTCTGCTTGTTGATCATTGCGTCAAGGGAGCAGTCAGCCTTTATTTGGTTCAGAACTGATTGATTGGGTTGCCTTGTGGTTCATGGTACTCTTAATAACTATCCCACATTTAGAATTCAAAGGCATCTATCTTCTTTATTTTCCTCTTGCTCAGTCTCTAGCTTTCACAAAGAATGCATTGCCATTGAGAAGACCTGTGCTATTCTGATCTTTGTTGTTTTACAACAAATGCTGTCACTTGGTCTAATTCTTCACTGCAACAGCATTGCTAAGAAGGCATTAAGAGTGGTTAACCTAATGTTGCGTAGCTTCTTCTCTGGTAATATTGTACTTTAACCAGAGCATATAAAACATTTGCTAGACCAATTCTCGAATACAGCTCATCTGTCTGGAACCCACACTACATATCGGATATTAATACAATTGAGAATGTCCAGAGATATTTCATGAGAAGAGTAGCCAACATTGTCAGGGTTCGCACTTGGCTTTGAACACGGTTGGCCAAGGTCTATGTCTGGATCTACCAAAAGTGCTTAGGCAAAATTTCAAGCCAGGCATTTAACGCTTTGGTGCTTTGAGTAAAACGTTTTGCCTTTTCTGTTTAGCATCATATGCCCAACTGTCAAACCACAATGGGATGCAGCGTGCAAATACACAAAGTATGCAGTGGCAAAATGTTGTTGTTATTTTTCTGATAAGGTTGATCAGGCTGTTTAATGGAGGTATGTTCTATCACTCATTCTTGCATCTTCAGCATCACTGGGGATTTTTTTTTTGAGCAGCTGCTCTTTATAAACAACTGTACCGTAAGTCCCGATTATATCAATACATCTGTAATAACTTGCACTTCCTAACACAGCTGTCCCAGGGATATCCTTTATTCCCGGTGAGTCCTTTGAAATCTGAGGTGTAAACAGCCCTGAAGCTCTAAAACATATCAATAATAATCTTGTTTTCTCACTTTGACTCTTGGCTGGGCATTGCGACTAAAGAGTTGGATTGACCAGTGGGACTACGGGATCAGAATTTCCAAGAATACTTCTTCTAATTTAAGACAGAATAGGGTGATGCTGTAGAAACCACAACTTCCAGAAGACAATTCGGCTGTTTTTCTTCTGCGCATGCAGAGAAGGCGAGTTTCCGGCACTGCGCATGCGTTGCCATCTTGTTTTTGGCCTTTTTTTGGGGGAGAATTTTTTGGGTTTTTTTCTACTGCGCATGAACGCACCTATGCGGTGCGGGAGGCAGCGAACCAGCGGCGAGGTAAGTTAGAACCCACCGCTGGGCCAGGGGTGCATGGGTAACGTTTTGCAAGCCTTCCTAGGCCTACTTTGCACCCTCAACTTTGAATCCCAGGAGAGAAGCAAAAATAGCCCACCGAGATGAGGGCATGGCAATCTTTAAAGCTGCAAGGGGGGAGGGGGTTCCCTTTGCATTTTATGTTTTGCATATCTGTCTGGGCCATCAGATCTCTGATAGGAACAGCCAAGGACGTATTGCTCCCGAGAGGGGTGGGATTGAGTTGAAGCCCCCAGTTCAGAAAGCAAAGAAAGGGTCAGGGGTTATCTTTGGTCAAGCAGTGTGGGATTGAAGGCTGACCCTGGCGGTGCACTCCTGAAGCCATCTGCTGTAATCGTTAAAAGTCTGTATTTTAACCCTCTGGAATTATTAGTGCCTTTTTAGCACCGCGATCGGGTTTCTGACCTCTGAGTTCCTAAATATATGTGAAGGATTTCAAGAACTTGGGGAGGAGGGGGAGATGGATGGGGGGAACATCGAGAGGTTGAAGAAAGACAAAATAGGGTCACGGGCTAAGCGTGGGGGAGAGGGAGGGTTTTTCCCCCCGACAAACCAGGCATTAAAAGGGTATAAAAAGGCTGCGGAGATTTTGGCACCAATCTTGACTTGCTCTAGAAATGATGATGCTCTCAAGCTTGACTCTCTTTTGCATGCAATAACTCTTCTTTGACTTTCCCACAACCCTGTGTGTGCCCATACGTGCAGGGATGGGCTTCTGGGGGTTCGCAGGGGTTCAGGGGAACCTCTAGCTAAGATTCTGTGCAGTTCGGGGAACCCCCAAATCCCACTCCTGGTTGGCCATGCCAACCCACCCCG
>JANHFT010000810.1:70101-82843 GCA_032467955.1 Pseudoxenodon macrops | reverse complement strand
ACTACTAGAAAAAAGCCACTGAAATTTATCTTATAATCACTGCTGTGAGACAACTATATGTTAAAAAATGAAGAGATTGTGAAATACACACAGCAAAGGAATGATTGGTGAAGAAAATGGGTTGTATGCTTAATTTGGGTAACATTAATACATCTTTTGATTTCATGTAATCTGACTAATCAAAGATTCTTTAGTTATTTACATAAGAAAAATCACTATCACATGATCAGTTTATTAGCCATCTGTAACTTCATTTTTAAAATGATCTCTGCATTCTTGGCATTTTTAACAGGCAACTTTGAGATATGATGACTTAAAATGCTTGAGTTCGGCATTTTAATTCTTCATTTCTGCTTGCAGCATAATTGGAGTTGTTAATTTGGCATCATACATGAAAGACTTGCTTAGAAACAGAAGACATGAAACATCTTAAACCAAGCTCAATTAATTCTTCCATGGTGAGGCCCAGAGTTTTTCTCCTTCTTTTTTTTCTTAACAAGCACTATAACATTACTAAATGGGGTATAATTGGAACCAACTCTTCTTTTTCAATATTTGAAGCTTTTTATTTTGGTGGATTTTTAAAATGTAAAATGAGCAACTGCAGACATAAGTATTTTTCAAAAACACTTAAGTATTTTAAGTACTAAGTATACTTTTAAAAGTGGAACTCAGATTGCATTGCATTTTTATTTTATTTATATATTAAATCTATTTATTTTTGTTATCTCGTATTGAAATGACTCTTAATTTATTGTTGAATTTTAGATATCATGGTCCTGAACGATTCTGTGAGGCCAAAAATATATATAGTTATATGCAGCCTATGGCTATAAACGTTTGCCTTACATGAACAAACCCTTACCTTAAGTTCCTTTCCCTTCGTTGCTAACTTCCATCTCTGATCCATCTGAGCTACACTTCCCAGATTACTTTCCTTGGAATTGCTCATCTTTGTCACAAAATAAATACATAAATAAAATGGAAAACATAGGGTATTTTGTTAGCTGATAATATAAGCTTCTGTTTTTTTATGAAGTTGTTATTGTTCATGACTTACAGGTATGACACCTATGTAATCTCCTCACAAAATAGAGGCTTCCATAATTATTATATAGCATTAGGGATGTAATGTATATGTAGATATAGGAGGAGAGAGAAATATTGCAACTGAAATTGTGTGGCTGAAATAGATGAATAGCTTTTCCGTTACAATTGCTCTACTGCTTTATATTTTGTTTGAATGGGTATGTTTGAAAAAGCTATTGTCTTGTTCTTCCTCCCTTTTTCTTCCGCAGATTATCAACTGGGTCAAAACAGATGTATAGCCATAAGGGTACAGAGTAGATCCAAGACAATTCCTGGCTTCCTGCACTTTTTCCAATTTAATGACTGTAATAAGCTATCTTGGATACACTGGTCCTGGAGCATGAATGCTCACTTACGGCTTCCATTAGTTGTTGGCAGTTCTATTGGCTTGGCCTGCTGCTAGCAATGTTAGAACACTATACTGTAACCACATGCTAGGTTATGGTGTGGAAATGCCAGCTCCTTGAGCCAAGGCCATTTTGTAGCTTTAGAACGAGGGACATTCTGCATTTGAAGCCATAAATGGATTTAGGTCAAATGGTTTGTGCATCTGGATTGAGATCAGATAGTTGATGTTATAGAAACACCAAGGGACTCAGTGTTTCAATGCTTTCTTTTCAGCTCCAAGGTTCATTTTTCTGATTTTTAGATTAAGCAGAACGTTGGACCCAGAAATGGAATTGGGAAACAGTAAGGAAGAAAGCATCCAATAGCCATAGAATATTCCACCAACGTGTTCAGGAACTGTACTGGGAAAAAGGTGTATTGCTGCCATGGCAACAAGCTGCCCAAGGCGGGAAGAGAAGATGCTGCCATAGCAAAAAAAAAAAAAGACATGTTGAAAGGATAGGTTTCCTAGCAACTGGGCACATCAGGCAGTGGAATAAGTAAATATTAGAAAAATAATGCAGAATGTAAAACCTGACCTACTCAAAAGTGAGAGGAAGAACAATTTGATATGGCTTAAAGATACCGTATGAAAGATATGGTATATGTACATACATTTTAATTGAATATAATTCATACATATAGTACTGGTGATTTAACCTTTGCCCTATTTTTTCCAAACATACACTTTGACTATTTTAACGATAGATTTCTGTAAAGAACTTGAAAAACCTTAATTCTAGTTTTTGGTTTTTTTCCCTCCATAGGATAAGAAAAGTCCATCCTTGAAATTTAGCTCGTTATTTCACAAGAGTTTAAAAGAAAAGTGATGCGACCAATTGTATTTTGCAATTTAATGAGGATCTGGCAAAGAATTATCTTTGTAACTGGCAGTGCACCCAGACCTCTCTTTTTCAACTCTGATTTGAGTGACACAAAATAAAATGATAGGTTTGGAACAGATGATCAAAACTCTGCCCTTTAAAACAATCTATGGAAAGCAATCAAAACGTTGATATCTAAGGAGACGGAATACTGAAGTATCAGGCAATGAAACTATCCTGCCTAGCTTTTTGGAACCATTCAGTAGCCAATCATAGCTATCTAGGTCATGGCAAAGATGCCTAACAACAGTTTCTACATGCTTCTGATGGAGGAAATAACTATCAAGATTTCTAAGCAGCTATTGATAATTCCATCCTAATCTAGTTCCTTTCAAGGTCATCAAAAGTAGTGGTCAAATTAACCTGAATAGGGAACTGATTATGGCTCAAACTGTAGGTTTCTATAAACACATAGCATACAGCTGCTTCTCTCTCTCACACACCCTCCCATCACTATCCAAAGTTTAGAGTTCCAATTTAGTCTATCTTATGCCAGGGAAGGAAGATTCTCAATAGTAACTGCCCTCACAAAGCTGAATTTAAGGTTCTTTTTTAAAAAAATGGATAGACAAGCAAATATCAGGAAGAGATCAGATGAGAATATTTAAATCCATGGCTCATGCACTTTTGAGTAAAGACATATAACACCAGGTTATGTACCCTCATTAATAAAGCATGGCTGTTTGGCCTTTGATTTATGAGTAACGTTTCCCCCTCATAATTCAACCTTCTGCATGAGTAATAATAGAAGAGGAGTATTTCCTTCATATTCCATGACTTTCCCAGGGTATCTGACAGGTAACAACATGAAATTATGTTGGGCTTTATGGACTTTTTATTTGATCCAGCAGTGGCCTTCTAAAGATTTTATCTGCTGTCGCATATTTTAAAGACTTGTACATTTATCATTTATTTTGGGGCATAAGCTTTCTCATGTGATCTTTGTATGGAAAATATGTAAAGGGAGAATAAACACAACATTCCCATGGAACTCAGTTCAAAAGAATCTAGTTCAGCATAAGTATCAATAAAACTTTCCCTCTCCCTTTTCCCTCTCTAACGCTAGAAACTTGTTTCCATTTTAAAAGGTTCTTTGGGCAAGTTTAGTGCTTATTTGAAGGTAAAATGAGTAAGCCTTATCTCATTGTGTGGGTAGTATCTTTTCAACAGCAGCTCTTGACTTGCAGGAAGCTCTATAAAAAGTTGACATGAAATATTGGTTCCATAAAAAGATCTGGTCTCTTAAAATCTTCAATGAATATATGACATGGATGAATGCATATAAAATGTGGTCATTTTATGTAAGTATGAGAATTCATGGCTATAAGGAAATAAGTCCAATTGATCCAAGTTTGCAGTAGAATGGAATAGATAACAAAACTTGAGATGTAACAGATAGTTGAATACAGTTAATCCTCAACTTATAATGGTTCATATAGTGACCATTGGAGTTACAACAGCACTGGAAAATGTGAGTTACGACCATTTTTCACACTTGCAATCTTTGCAGCATCCCCATGGTCATGTGATCAAAATTCAGATGCTTGACGATTGACTCATATTTATGACGGTTGCAGTGTCCTGAGGTCAAGTCATCACCTTTTATAACCTTTTTACAAGCAAAGTCAATGGGGAAGCCAGATTCACTTAACAGGCATGTCACTAACTTAACAAATGGAGTGATTCACTTAACAGCTGTGGCAAGAAAGATCATGAAATGAGGCAAAACTACTTAACCATTGTCTTGGTTAGCAACAAAAATTTTGGACTCAATTGTGGTCGTAGGTCTAGGACTAACTATTTTCCTTTTTCTTCACTTGAGGAAATAAGAGTACGGATGTGTCCCATCTCTGAATGTGAGAGGGCTACAAGTAGTCCTCAACTTATGATTGGTTGCTTAACAACCATTCAAAGTTATGAAAGACCTCCGTAGGGCTACTTACAACCCCTTTTTGAAGTTTTGACAGCTGTAAACCAATCCCACCCAGTTATGTGATTACATTTTGGGCACTTGGCAATCATTCCACCTTTATAGCTGTCTGCAGCATCCCACAGCCATGTGTCTACTATCTGTGACAATTTTTTGCCAGTTTTCGACATTTACTTTCAGTTCCCATCAAAAAAATGCCTATTGCAGAAAATGACCAAGGCAGTTTCTTAACAAATACCTCAAAAGATGTTGAGAAATCCATATATATGTGTGTATGTGTTTGTGGTGTGTGTGTGTGTGTGCATATGCATATGCATATGCTGTGATATTATATAAATGGGATGATGTAGGAGAGAATTTGAGGCAGAAACAAAACACAAATTTCATTATTCTACTTTACATGGTTCAGTTTATCAGATTGTTTACCGGCACTGTTGTAATATTAAAAATTAGAAGTTTATCAAAGATGTGTTCATTTATCTCCATGACCTGAATAGTAATACTTTGATTCTAATATTGTACTGAGGAGTTTATTTCCCACTGCTGAGTTATGGTGTTACACATGCATCCTCATGTTGACAAATGATTTTAAATGTATACAATTTGCTTTCTTTATTGCCAGACTTGTCTTGCTTCCATTCATAGTAATTGTCACTTGCCTGACTTTTGTCAAAAATAGTGAGTAACAAAGGGCAATTTCTCACTAAAGACTTAAGCTGCATCTCTTCCAGGCTGTTCCTGGCTATTTCTCAAACCAACTTCAGTGGTTTAAGAAGTGCAGTGGTTTGCAACAGATTGGGCTGGTTCTCAGATTATGGCCACCAAATGATTTGATGATTTGATTGGATATGACCCCTGCGTCTTGATCTTCCATCTATGCAGGGAAAGCTGGCTGGCTTCTATGTGAGTGAGTCAGTTAGTCCTTATCTTTTCTTTTTAGGAATTCTTCTGTCCTCAGCAACCCTATGCCTTGCCTTTGCTTTCTCTATTGTTTCTGTAAATAGATGCCTCCTCCACCACAGCTACGCTTCCCCAATTATTTTCTGTGACACTACCACAGAACTTTTCTATTTTTCTTTCTTTCTTGTTTTATGGTAATATTGCAGTTCCAAAGCTACAGTAATCAAACCAATATAGGACTGGATTTTCTTATAGGTTCATGAAAACTTTGTAGCAAAGGAAAACCGATATTTCAGCTTCACGAAAAAGTACCTGTAGTCAGAGGTGGGTTCTGAATCTTCTTACTGCTGGTTCGCTTAAGGTTGTGCCTCGAGCGTGCGTGCAAAGCATGTGAGCAAGCACACGTGCAGCAGTAAAAAAACTAGCTTCTGTGCAAGCAAAATCCAAGATGCCGGCACCCACGGAGCCACCAACAGAACCGGCTTCGTGACATCACCGTGGAGTTACTACCTACGCTATAGAACCGGATAGAACCGGTAGGAACCCACCTCTGCTCGTAGTGTTCCTATATTTCAGCTTAAAGATATCACAAAAATAAAAGAATGGGAAACCTTGCAGTACTGTGGACATAGAGAAACCAAAATGACCATGCTTTTCTCAGTCCAGGCAGAAACAAAAAGGGTTTGAACTTCAGGGTTGAATGAAACATGAGCTTTTAAGATTGAGGATAGTTCACTGACATAGTGGACTTTTCTTCTGGTCAGTCTTGAGAATTATTTTACAGACAGTTGTTGATCAGTGGGAAATATAGCAACCTGGTAGTTCATCATAACATGGCTGCACAAGGCAGCAGGCAGTTGCTGGAGAGTGGGCATACTTTAGTCATGGAGTTGCTATTGCAATGGGACAAAGCATTAGAAAGCATCTGCTCTGAAGCACCTAAAACCACAGGCTGGAAAAGAGTACTTTTTAATTGAAGCTAAAAAATTGAGGTCTGAAGTGCATTTGCAATGGTCTGTGAGTGGGAGAAAGAACACATCATCTGTTTCTGTACTTAAGAGGCAGCACTAAATTGCCCATATTGGTGAAGGGGGAAGCAGAAAGTGCAGATCTGCCAATATCTAATAATAATTACATACCTACAGTAGCTTCCCTAGAATGATGTTGGAATGAGAGAATGCTACTTTAGCCTTAGTACCACTAAGAATGCTTAAGCCTGTCTTACTCATGAATGTGAAATGAAATGCAACCAAATAACAAATATGCTTGTTTCCTGGTTGGTACAAGTGGAGAAAGGCTTTGAGAAGTGTAGCCATTTTCTCGATCTGAAAGGAAACATGACCAAGTTGATTCTTTAGCAGCAAATTATTTTACAGCAATAACCATCACAATATAGAATGTTGTAGCTCAAAGCTATCGTTAAATTGGATAAACTCTCTTCAGCTGGCAAATGTAGGGCTTTGGGGTACAAAAGACTCCTGTCTGAATCATACTTGACTGGTTTTGTTAATGAAGATGGCCAGTTTGTGAATTCAGACTCAATATGGCATCACCTATCGCACTGTCATTTTATGGGACAAACCTTATGCTAAAAATAACTCAGCTCTCTAGGAGCTACCAAAACATGTTCAGGAGTTGCCATGGTGTTCTAATAAAAATACCTCCAATGTTGATGATGCACAGTAGCAAGTTTCCATTTTGGGAAGAGAACGTTCCTATTAGGTTTGTTAACTATTTACTGGAAAGAAAGAAAACAATGTGTGGCTTTTAAAATAGTAGCTGTATTTCTGCAGTTTTAAACGCATGGGGGGGGGAAGCAAAGGAATACAATCTGGTGAATCAAAAGCCATGCCCTTTAGGGACACGGTGACCTAAATTTAATCCTGCTGGGGAAATGCTTGCTCTCTGAATTCATTTTAGAGTACAATATGCATTTCTTTTAAATACATTCCAAACACATTTTGTGATTGTGTAAGTGGGAAGGGTACAAGCTTGGCTTTAAGAGCAAAGAGGGTGCAGTTGGTGGTTCTGGGTTTTCCACCCACATCCAGATCTTCACTCTTATTTCCTAGATACTTTCTCATACCAGCTCTGACACCAGAAGTTATATTGGTTGAAAGGAAAGGACCTGGAGATTATCTTCCTGGGTTGTGTACTTCACCAGCATGCCCCAATTTTCTTATAGCAGATTCTTCAAGCTTATTTTTTTTTTCCTCATATGTGTTAGAATTACAGAGATGAGGCAACTTGACAATGTTGGAGAAGTGGAGCTAATCTTGTAAACCTGTTTTGGGCCCTCCATATCTTTCTCCTATTTGGCAGCCAATTCATCATGCTATCCGAATGCTTTCACTACACTTTGATTAAAAACACATTATAACCGTAACAATTAGTGCCTAGGTTTGCTTCCTTCCCCCACATCCCAATTTCCAAATCTTTTTTCTTGTTTCACTAAGGATTATTGCAAAGTGTGCATAGACACATAGAAGGTAGCAGCCTAGATACCTGATCCAGTGCCTTCAAATTGCTTATCTCTTCTTTGAAATATGTATTGCCCAAGTGTGTGTGCATATATACGTAGAGAGAGAGAATGTTTGGGCAACACTAATCTAATTTTCTAATTAGAAATTTTACTAATTTACTAATTAGAAATTTTACTAATTTCTAACTTTTGCCAATTTTTTGTGTTTGTGAAAATATGGATTCGTACATATTTTGAAGTCCATATTTAGAAGACATGTAGAGCAGTAACTTCTGAACTCTAAAGGGGAAAAAAGCCTAAAAGATCAATGACAGAAGAAGACTACTGCTTTTTCTTCCCAATAATTCTCATTCTAAAAGTTCAGTGCAGCACAATTAAGTGATGCAACAAATCTAAAGGAAATCAAGGAGTTTTTTTCTACATCTTAAAATAAGAATCTCTAATACCAGCCACTTGCACATGGTTTTAAAAAAGCCTTGAGGTTTCAAAGAGTATTTTAAACATTAAAAGCACTACTTTAGGAGCTCTGTTTCTAAGAGACAACAAAGCTCCAAATATGCTTCCAGCCTGAATATTATTATGAAGGTGCTAGTTTTGAAGAAAAGGATTTTGTTCTTATGTTCCCTTTGGGTAAGTGGGGGAAAAAAGTTGCTGGAATTTTCTTTTTTATTCTCAATTGCCATTCTAATAAAGATAAAAGATCACTTCAGCTGAAGAAGGAAACTGAAAGAGGTCACATTTCAATCCGTCTCTTGAGTACCAATAGAAGAAAATATTTGTAGCTCAGGGTTCTCTATGCTTGGCTGTTTTCTTGCAGACATTTCATTACCCAATTAGGTAACATTTTCAGTGCTGAAAGGAAATGGGGTTTGCTCTCTGTTTATATACAGTGACTTGCCCTGTTAGAGTTGGTGGGAGTGTTTTCTTCTTGAAAATTCCTTGATTTGGCTGTTTACAGTTTGAGCATTTTTCTGAATCGGTAGTTCCATGATTGGGCTATTGTTTACTGCTTGATTGTGCATCTGGTATTAATACTGATAGTAATCCCTGTTTATCTGAGTATTGCTTGCTGGTGAGGAGGTCTTTTGTTTTTGTTTTCTTTGCAGCTTTTTTATTGTATCTTTTGATTGGTGTGTAGATATTGTTTATATCTATGTGCCTGTTGGTGACTGATTTGTCTAAGTGCCAGGCCTCCAAGAATTATCTAGCATTTTGGGACTTAGCTTGCTCTAGGATGCTGACAATTTCTCAGTTGATACTATGGTCATCTGTCCATGTATTGTGCAATGAAGGACTGCCATGTTATCTTTATATCTATATCTATATCTATATCTATAGATATAGATATAAAACATTTCAGACATACCAGCAGACTATTAAAACCATATAGCATCACTATACTACACAAATCAACAAAAGTCCTCCAAAAATCTTAATTAAACCAAAAGCCCAATATTCCAGAAGAAAAAACAGGAGTTATCTACAACGTAAAGTGTAAGAACTGTTATAGCTACTATGTAGGTAAGATAGGCAGAAAACTAGTAGGGCACCTCCTTGAACATCAATTAGAAATCAGAAAACATGTTGAAAACTCACTAATTGTTAAATGCTACAGATCCTGTTCCATCTACAATCTGATTTAATATTGTTCCCTCTTGGAAAACGATTCTACATTTGCATCTGTCTAAATGGATAGAGGCAAGCATTGAGCATAATTATAATGGTATAATGTATCATATATTTCCAAAGAAACTTAGAACTCTGTTGAATCCCAGTCAGGCAAAATGTCACTTCTTTGGATGAAATCTACACTTCTGGGGTTCAAATTCTCCTTTAGCTATTGACTTCCAATTTCTGTTCAGAAAAAAATATTCTGTAATGTTTCACATTGATCTCCTTACAGAGGAAATCTTGAATACTCTTGAGAGGCATTCCTAGACTCTGCCAGTTTTGGAAGATCTTTAGACAGACACCCTCAAAAACCTAATCCTTGTCCCTCCAGAACAAAATTCTCAAATTCTGTCATGCTGCAACTCCTTAAAATAGTAAAAGAATTTGCATGACCATCTTCTCACAAATAAAACTGTTAGACAAGGCTCTTGCTATCTGGCAATGCAAACCTGGCAGTGATCCAGCTGGGCATGTGTAAGTCAGGCTTGGGCATCCAATGCTAGATTGCATTTCACTGTTACAACTCAGTTCTGGGACTCCATTCCAGCTTGGACTTCTTCTTCGCTGCCTTTATATTCAACACACTGACTGGAACAATTAAGCAGGTGCTGTGCATCACCCAAGCTGACCAGGCCACAATCTAAGGTCTTGCCTATTTGCACAATTTTTATTTCTTACAGAACTATTACCCTTTGTGACTGATGGGCAGATTTCTTGGGCTGCCTGAATCAGATACATTGCTTCAATTTTAGGCCATACACCATGGTGATCAGTGAGGCAAAACATTGTCACTTTTCCTCCTTTATTAGTCTGGCTGACTGTCATCTTGCAATCAGTTTAAGGTAGCCCATTCTCTTTTACCGACTGTGGGCCAATATGTTGACATGTTGAACAAAGGTCCCAGATTGTGATCTGGATGAAAGGTTTTGACAAAAATGAAGACATTAGTATGTTCTTCAGGACCTACATGGCTTCTATTAACGTCTGAGCACAATTCAAAATGTGTGTGTTGGCCTTTAAAGTCCTCTATGGCTTGGCACAGGTATACATGTATACAAGAATGCCACATCTACCCAATTTAGAACTGAACAAATCAGTCATCCTGTTTGAAATTCTCCTCTTCCATGATGTAAGAAAGTAGAGGCTAGTAGGCACACCTATTCTATGAGTCTGACTATATTTTTTGAATAGCTTTCTCCTAGAAATTTGATCTGCCCCACTCTATGTCTTTCCCCAGAATATTAACACTGAGTACTTCAGAGGAAATGTTTTATGTTCTCAGACTGGCCTCTTTTTGGTGGTGTGGTTATTTTTATTATAAATTCTTTATTATATTTCTACTGATACATATGAAGTTCCAATAAAATAAACTCTGCAATGTACTATTGAAAATAATATGCCTAAACATGACAGGTGATGATAAAAATGAACCCAAGACATTGTATTTATGTGCTAGGCCTGCATAGTTGGCTTCTTCATAAACAAATCCTGAACTATTGGGCTCAGATTTATCAGGGATTTTGTTTTTTGTCCTATGTTCACTTAGTTTTGCCCATTATGGAAGGCAAAAAAACCTGCAGAAAGTGACAGGATGTTCTGATTTCTTTTCATGCAAAACAGTGCTTGATAACTGTGATATTGCATGTAACTTCAGTTTTGATATCTTTGTTTTCATCTTGTAAAATATTTTAGAAATATGTTTACATTCAAGCAAATGAATAATAACAATGAAATTATTCTATTAAAGTTATTAAAGCGCTTCGGGTGCTTAAAAGATTTTGAGAGGTCAGAATTAGAGCATTCCGAATCACCAAGTCACAATCCCTTTTTGGAGAAAAACATGTGAAAGAGCCCTTCGATATATAAAAAATACCATCAGTTCCTATGACCCTTTGTCGAACTTTATCAACCCTGTTTCTTTCTCAGGGTACCAATCTCTGTCTCATGCTTAATTTACACAAAATCCCTGCTTAGTCTGCATTCTTCTTATCCAATGTTCTTACCACATTTAATCTTTGTTGGAAATAGCCTATATTTGTTAAAATTCTAAATAAAACAGCGAGCAGATTTATTTTGACAGATTTCATGTACATTGCATTCTGTCATGAACCATCATAGAGATGAAGCTCAAAGTTAAACACTGTCGTTTGCAGAATCAGATGTGAATGGGTTCCTCTTCACTAGAATTAAATTTAATCTTTTAGATTCCACAGCATTGGATGAATCAGTATTAAAGTTAGCTTTATCACAGAGATATGGATGGTGGAAAATATGGAAATCCACACTGAAGCAAGAATCCACTGAAAATGCACCTATTTTGGGGTATACACTCCATGCATGAGTGACAATAAATTGAGCTGGCAATTTATGTTATAATAACTCTGCTTGTCTCTAAGGTGCATCAGATTCTCCTTGGTAATGATGCAAAAATATGTCTTGATTACCAATTAAGCAAATGAAAATGAGACCACTTTGCAAAACTGTTGGATCTTTCTGGGATCTGAATAAGGGATAAGTTTCAGAGTGTGTTTATATATCTATTTTCTTTGTTGTAACAAAGAAATATTGCACATGGCTCATTAGAACATAATGCTTTTTTTGGTATTTAGCTACAAAGGCTTTTTCTCATTTTCCTACCACTAAAGATGGTGCAAACATATCCTGGAAATATACTTTGACCATTGTATTCTGATGGTGTTGCTTTTATCTCATTCTCAGCCCATGAGCGAGACACTGAGGCAGCCTTGAATAGTGGGTGAGATCAGAACAGCACTTACTGGCTATTTTAAACCGATGTGGGCTCAACCATTTCACTCTAGTCCCTGGACAGCCTGATCTGCTGCCATTCTACTGCTGACTCCCTAAAGAGCTGGTGCCTTTTTTCCTCTTCATTTACTGATAAAAGAATCATTTTATGCTACTGCTTGCCTATTAATTTGCTCTGTACTCTGATTAGCACCAGATTTCTCTGTATTTGCATATTTCTCAAATTGGATACACAGAATGAAAGATGTATTCATACAACAAACTCTAGAAACTGCAGAGAAGAGTAACAAAGATTATTAGGGTACTGGAGGCTAAAACATATGAAGAATAGTTGCAGAAATTGGGTATGCCTAGTCTAGTGAAAAGAAGGACTAGATGTGAAATTATAGCAGTGGTCCAATATCTAAGGGGCTGCCACAAAGAAGATGGAGTTAACTTATTCTCCAAAGCACCTGAAGACAGGAAGACAAGAAGCAATGGCTAGAAACTAATCAAGGAGAGAAGCAACCTAGAACTAAGAAGAAATTTCCTGATAGTTAGAACAATTAACTAGTGGAACAACTTGCCTCCAGAACTTGTGAATGCTCCAACACTGGAAGTTTTTAAGAAGAGATTGGACAACCATTTGTCTGA
>JANHFT010000810.1:41592-70001 GCA_032467955.1 Pseudoxenodon macrops | reverse complement strand
CATTTGTCTGAGATTGGACAACCATTTGTCTGAGATTGGACAACCATTTGTCTGAGATTGGACAACCATTTGTCTGAGATTGGACAACCATTTGTCTGAAATGGTATAGGGTTTCCTGTATGACTAGGGGGTTGGACTAGAAGACCTCCAAGGTCCGTTCCAATTCTGTTATTCTATTCTAACTTAAAAAATACTTTATTCACAATGGGTTGTGATCCAATGGGTTATGATCTTCAGAGATGAAGGAAGGAACCTAGAAATTATATGAAGAAATCTGATCACCTCATTTGTAATGCAGTGCCATGATTGGATGATATTTTCAAACCAGCTGATGGTGGCCTGAACAGGAAAGCCTGCAAAAGTGGAAAGTAAATCAATCATTTTGCTTTTCATATGCTGCACACATCCCATAAGGGCCATAACATTCATCAGTGACTTCAAACAGATACCAAAAATGTAGGATATGATCAAGCAATGAGGGTAGCAAATGCCATGGATAGCACTTCAAGTGGGGGAGGGGTGGGGGAGGGGGATCTTGATTTTGCAAGCAGACTCTTTAGTATTTTGCACCAACAACTTTTACCAGTATTGTAAATGGAAAGGGATTGATTGCCACCAGCCTCCTTACCATTGATTTAAGGTAGATAGTAAGCACCCACACTAGTAGAACTCATTCTTTCTACTTTGCTATCTTCTGTCCAGCAACAAGAAGCTTGTAACTGTCAAAATGTTGCTAATATTCACTGCCTGCATTCATCACTACTGAATGCTGGAAGAGATAATATAGTAACATCTAGAGGGCCAAATGTTGTTTTTTTCTCTTCTAGCATGATGAAGAGTTGTTGAAAAGGAAAGCTTCTTCACTGTTTTGTGATATTTCAGTTGCCCTAACAGAAATATTGCCCAATTGTGGATTTAGGAGGATATATTTTTCTCCTTTTAGGGGTAAGATAACTATCCTTGGAGAAAGATAGCTATTCTTGCATTATTTTCATTTATTTTTATTTATTGGAAACAGTGGCAACTTTCCATCATTTTTTCTGCAAAGATCCCGCACCAAATCCCTATGCAAGCTGTAGAAGACTGACATTCACATGCCAAGGAATGAACATTTTGGTTGTTAAAGAGAGGAGAAACAGGACCATAGCACACATATAAGCATAAAGACATCAGAAAGCAAATAGGAAAAACTAGAATTTAGCTTGCAGATTTTGTATCATGGATGTGGAGTAGTCGTTTTATAATGGAAGGCAAATGTTCCTGTAAAACCACCATGCAAAATATATGTAGAAGTTAATGATAGATTAGATTTACTACGAACTGAGTCCGTAAGCAGGCAGAAAGAATTCCTTGCATCACCCTACTTAGAGCTCTTTGAAGTCTATATTTTCATAAAATTCTGACTTTTCTGTTTCTTTCCTCTATCTCTGGCCATTAAAATGTGATGTCATATGTAGATTGCAGAAATCTGGACAGCTGGATGCTCTTTGTTGCCATTTAGTGGTAATCCAGATTTTTACAGTCCAGAGACAGGATCCCTACTTTACAAATAACCCAGCTGTCTAAAAATGAATTTATAAGTAGAGCAACTTCTTAGCTCTTCCCATTCAGTCTATTAATTGCACATAATGAAGCATTTAGTGACAGTGGGATGGCTGACGAGCCTTAGCTGAAATAACAACGGCTTGCCAAAAGCTGCACTTTCACTGTCAAGACGGAAGTAGCAACATCCTGACAATAGCTGCAAAAAGAACAGGGCTGTTGAGTCAGAGAGCCGTATGCTAACCTATTTGGTTATATGCTACTCCATAGAGTGCTGAATAGCAAGCTGCTCTGGGAAAGTGGGGGATTTAGAATGTAACTCATTCATTTGAAAAGTGTTGGGGTCGAAGTAAGAGTTGTTATACCGTACCTGTATCCACTGGACATAATGCTTGTATCTTCAGCAAGTTAAAACTTCATTGCTAAAAGATCAAAATCAGCTATGTTCTATGCCTGGCAAACAGCAAAACCTAGCCTAGAATATTTATTTATACTTTTGTCAAGCATGTATTAGAAAACAGATATACGTAAGTATAAACATGATTATGAATATATGAAATGGATATGAATAAAAGGAAATATTAGGACAGGGACAGTAGGCATGCTGGTGCACTTATGCATGCCCCTTAAATACCTTTTAGGAATGGGTGAGGTCTACAGTAGACAATCTAAGGTTAAAGTTTTGGGGGTTTGGGGAAGAAACCACAGAGTTAGGTAGTGCATTCCAGGCATTGAGCACTCTGTTACTGAAGTCGTATTTTCTGCAATAATGTTTGGAGCAGTTTACCATACGTTTGTATCTATTGTGTGCTCTTGTATTGTTTTGGTTGAAGCTGAAGTATTCATTGACAGGAAGATCATTGTAGCAGATGATTTTATGTACTATGCTTAGGACGGACTGAAGACAGCGACTGAAGACTGAAGTTGTCTAAAGCCTAAATTTTCAAGTCTGGTGGCATAAGGTATTCTGTTGTGAGCAGAGGAGTGGAGTACTCCAACTGGTGAACCCACATTGACTAAGGTTGATATGACTACTATTGAAGACTTTTTCTCAATTCCTTCAGCAAAACAGGTGGCTAATCCAGTTTTTGTGAAACGATGCTAACCAGAACTAAAATAACAACCCCAACTAGACAAAATTAAAAATATTGTTACCTACTTGCATGTATGCCTCTAAATCAGAGGTGTCAAACTCAAGGCCCGTGTGTCAGATCCGGCCCACAGGTTGCTTAGATCTGGACCACGGGCCTGCGCTGGAATCAGCAAAGGACTGACCCATGGTGCCTTTGCCAGTGGGCTGCACACGGCCCTCCTGAGCTCCGTTTTCTCAGGCAGAGGGTTGGAGGATGCCATCATAGCCAAAAACAGAGTTCGGGAACCCATTTTCTCTGGCTGAGCACTCCAGCCACCACAGGCGCCCCCAACACAAGTTATTTAAGCTGGCCACGCCCACCCTGGCCACGCCCATCCTACCTATCCATGTCAAACACAACCCTGATGCGGCCCTCAGTGAAATAGAGTGTGACATCCCTGCTCTAAATTATTTGACTACTTATTCCAAAAATAATAAACATGACCAAGTTACAAGTTAACATGCAAAACCCTCTTTTTTGCAGATACTCTTTTCTACTCAAATCTAGCCAGTAGTAACTGAATAATAAATAGTACCTGTAATCATTGCACTGCCTTATTACAAATGCCCTCCATAGGTTCATAATCTCAATGCCTTCCCTTAAATTGGGGCAAAGTAAAATTGGTTTACTTTATCCATACTTTTTAATTATATTCTTTCATTAGTTGAAGCTTTTGAAATTTTGTTTGTTTTACTATTTGATGCTGGATTTTCTCTGCTCTTTTAGTGTCTCTTTAGAAACACTAGATTGTTTTCATCTTCCGTTATGTTTATTTTGTTGTTTTGACATTTTAATGTGTGCTATTTTATGACTGTAAACCACCTCAAAATGTCTTTTAGAGAGGAAGGAAAGATATAGACTAAGTGAATAAAATAAATAGAATTTGTGAGCTGCTGATCTGAGGTTAATAAGAGATGCGCCCAATTTTATGCATGTATGCATTTGCCTCTTGATGGGACAAACATCTCTTCGGTATACAGGTAGGAGCCTAAACACAAATAGTAAAGTGGTAACTGCCAACTTCAATTTCTCCCAAGGGTATCCTCGAGATAAAATCCATTACTAATTGCAAATGCTATTCTAAGTGCATAAATAGTTTTGAAATCACTTGCATTATGGTCCATAATTTTCAGGTTAGAGAAAACGGCTGTGGGTAAAACAGTGATTTTGAAACATTTAAGCTGCAGAGTGATTTACAGCCTCCACTTTGATATTTCTGGGATTCTGGATTGTGCTGAACGTTCATCCCACAGTAAGAAAATATGTTCAGACCCCAAAGGGGAAATCTTATATTAGATTCCTTCTTTCAACTCTCCATGACCCATTGCAAAGCTTTGAAAGCTCAGAAAGAAGGTTTGGTGAAAACTGGAGATTTCCCAACCATCTACCATGCTCCTTCTTATTTCCTGAATGAATTTTTTTAATCATAGCAATAATATTTTTTAAAAGCTCAGGAAGTGAACCAAATATTCTTCTTAAAAATGCTCTTGTCTCTGGATTGTTCTCAGTATCTTGCATCAAAACATAGGACCCATATTTGAATCACCTATAAATTGCTTCTTGGGTTATTCAAACCTGAAAATCTCATAGATGTGAAATATTTCTACTATTGTTATTAAAAATTTAGATCAGACTGCATATTTTGGGCAAAATATGTCAGTAGCCATGGGAGGGAGACATCTTTTTGCCCTCTATCATTTCTTGCTGGGGCTGAGATTAGGTTTCAGAAGCTTTACTCAGAAACCAGTGCTACCTGGGGTATTTTCATCAGGACTTGGAAAGATCTGCTGCTGCTTTCCTCTGCTGTTTCAGATAATTTTATGAATAACTCTGCAAGAAGGTAAATATGATACTCGCAGAATTAAGATGTTTGTCTCAACTTAAATCCTGCTTATAGCCTTCCACAACTGCTCACCATATCCCTACCCACATAAATAATTCATGAACAATCTCCTTCAGATCTGCAGAGACATAATCATTTGTGGTTGGTTAGGTACCAATTACTTTGCGATTTGGACATATCTTACAAATGGAGAGAGGGTTAATTTAAAACCGCACTGGCAGACCCTCTCTTTCAATGGTTCTTCAGTAAATGTTAATTATAATATACTTCAATCAGTCAGGCTGACCCTGCTGACTTACCCTAGTTTGCCTTGGTGAGGAGCTCTTAGCTCTTTTACTTCTCCCTTCAGTCAGCTCTAGAAACCTCCTGAAATACAGAAGTAGCTGTGTAACAATGCAATCTGATATATATATAGACACTTTTAATGTGGATTTTCCTTTTTAAGGCAAGGAAGGTAGATTTTGGATATTGCTGTAAAATAGTTTAATTAGGAAAAAAAGAATGTGGGAAAACCAAAATAAAGGGCAATCGCACAGAGAGAATTGCAAATAATATGAATACAATCAGCATAGCTTGTTTCTTAATCTAATGCAACCTGCTTAGCCTATAACCTCCTTCAAGAAAATGTTAAGGTTTAAGATGCATTCTAAATGTATTCCAGAAAGTATATGAGGTAGCAGAAGAGAGATAATCTAAAGTTCTTACATACAGAACCTTCCTTCTTTCCTTCCTTCTTTCCTTCCTTCCTTCCTTCCTTCCTTCCTTCCTTACTTACTTACTTACTTACTTACTTACTTACTTACTTACTTACTTCCATTTTAAAGGGCAAATTATGAAAGAAGAATTCAGAAGCTACATAAAAACCTGTGCCTTTAGTTAGACTGAATGTTTTTTGGCCTATTTCGAGCAATATGTGTTTTCTTATCCTAATGTGCTAGATCTAATCAATATCTCAGAAATCATCTTTTGGCTAAAACTACCTTCCTAGTATTTTTGGCAGAATGATAAATGTACAAATTTGCTTTCACAAGTTGTGTCATTTTATAAAGAGAGAATCAAATGAGAGAGGATTTGGGGGGGGGGAACACAAGCTAAATTAAGGCCTTTTGGCATAGGTCAATTTGCCAGATGTTTCAGTGAACACTTGTGTAATGCCAAAACTAAGGTTGTTGCAACATGTCATTGAACTTCTGTTCTTCTATGCCCTGTGCAACTGTATAGTGACTCTAAAATGTGTTGTCCCACTTTCAATTAAGAAGAATGATTATTAACAAGGACAGTTAACAAGCCTGATAAGAAAAGTGTGTATAGTAAAAAAGAAGCATAAAATCCCCCTATTTCTTTAAAAGCCAAGGGAAGCTAATAGCATTTGAATTAAATTCCCTTATAGCAAAACATTATTATTTTTATTAATTTTCTACAGTTTTCATAATCTATAATCAATTTGCCTGTCATTACTGAATCCCATGTTGCAATCTATATAATCACCAGCCAGGTGTAGATAAGCCTTTTCCGACCTGCTATTTTCCAGGCGTATTTGATAAACGCTTTCATAATCTCCTTGCAAAATGAGTGCCTGATAATGGATACTGTAATCCAATACACAAAGGGCTCCAAAGTGAAGAAGGATATACTACTCCAGTTAGAATTCTATGACTGTGAGCTACATCTGGTGTTGTCCTTCATATTAAAGATTGTACTCTAAAAGTGAGTGGGAACAGGATTCAGGAATTAAATATATTCCTTGGGGTTTTGTAAGGCTGAAGATATCCATTTTGCCTTTTAATCCCCACTGAAAAGAACAAAAATACCGAATGTTTTGGCTCACCAATCATGAGGGCTCAAGGAACTGAAAAGAAATGCTAATGGCCGCTTGCAGCCTCTTTCTACGTATGATTGCTTTTTGGTAATAGATTTTAAGAAATAGAAAGAAATGGACCAATGTCCATATATTATTGGTGATTATAATTTTAAGAGTCTTCTTGCAACCTACTAATATGAAGCTGGAAAATTGGTCTAGATTACATTTATTAACTTCCTAAGGACATCTGTTGGGTGTCAGTGGCTTGAAGCTTTGAGACATCTGGATTGGGGGACAACTCAATTTGCTAATGTATTCTACATTTTAAGGGCTTGAAGGTATCCATGATACTCATTATAAATATGGAAGAATTCTAAAAGCACTTTTAAATAGCTGTTCTTCTCCACTATTGAAGGCTATGACCAGCCTGAATGCATTCTCTGCTTTGGCACCATAATACTGCCTTTTCCAGAATTGGGCAGGCATACTAAAAACACCAAGTTGATGTGCAGTTCTAAAGCACTACAAATATTCCTTTCATAGCTTATAGATCCTTTCTCTTAAATATTGTTTGTTAATTAATTTATTTATTTAACAACTGTTTTATGCCAGCACAGGAACACAACTCAACATAGTTCACAAGAGTTGCAAAATGTAGTCTCAATACAAGTCCAACATAAACAGATGATGATCTTTATCCTCCTTAGGTATTAGATCAGGGGTGTCAAACTCGTACCATCACGACGGCATCACGTGATGTATCGGGACTTTTTTCTCCATCACTAAACCGGCGTGGGCGTTGCCAGTGCATGATGCATCCGGGCCATGACCCATGAGTTTGACAGTCCTGTATTAGATGGTTAAATGGTTAAAAAGCCAGTTTCAAAAGTATGCTTTTAACAGACTCTGAAAGGCCATGAGTGTGACAAATGTGGGCAATGCATTCCACAATCTAAGGGCCACTATCAAGAAATAAAGGTACGGAAGTAAATATATATATATATGTACATTTTTATTAAAATTCTGTTAGGATGCTAAAACTTCAAAAAAATATGAATATTTTAAATCGTTCTACTATTTCCAACAATATCTAATTGGATGTTATTCTAAACTTATTGAGGGTTATATAAAATATTATAATAATTCACAGACATACATATTTGTTCTTTAAAACACTCATCTATCTTCAGTTTATAGTGTAATTCTGTCTTTTTAATGGGCTCAATAAATGGATTTATATGAGTCAGACTGCAGCTGTAATTTTTAGTTCATAGAGGTGCCCTCTGGGAGAGGTTGTCTGGGTTGTTACGTGGACAGCCAGCATGATGCAAATGAGGAACAGGACTGGGATGACTCACATTCAAGCACACCTTCACCTGTGAAAGTTATTGGAATACTTGTGCAGTCTGATCCAATTGTATGCAATCCTTTTGGGTTTATGAGACCAAAGAATGTTGACAAATATTGATTTTGTTCTAAATGTTGCCCAGTTTAATATATAAATAATTGGACATTCTAATGCTTGCAATATTTTTGTCTATTTGTCTATTATCTATTTATCATCTATCACCCATCCTTAGCTCTCCATCAGAGTCCTTCATCAGTTGCATCTTCTGTCTGATGTGTGGAGGATAACAGATAGGGACTTTCTGTGATAGCACTCGGGTTCAACAATTAAAGCAATGTCTTTTGTGCATGAGCAAATAAGCTTATTATTGTTATTATTATTTTAATTTCACAAAACAGTTATCTTATCATGACCATAGTATTTGCTGTGGGTGGGAATATTTGAAATTGAGATCTAAATTGCAGTGTCTAAATTGTGATCTAAATTGCAATACTTTGGTCAGTATTTCTACCAACTTTGCAGATCATGTTCTAATTCATGAAATGTATGATTCATATATTATTGCGCAACTAAGAAGAAAAGTAATGGGGTAACTTTGAATAACATCAAAGGGATGCTTTAAAATCATAGTTTTCATTCTGCTTCCTGAAAGCTCATTTATTGACTTTGTACATGCATTTAATGACTGGTTGACCATTTAGACAAGTGTTTGGTATCTTAATATTAGAACTGGTAGCATTTTGAGATGAAATGTAAATTCTGTGCAATTATAGCTCCTCCTAATATCACTAATTAACAGATGTTACCCTCTAATCCCAGGCCCATGAGATTAGTCATTTATGAGCAAAATGCACATGCAGATGTTTGGAGGCTCTCTTCTCCATTCTGCTTGCAGGTGCAAAGAAAAATAGCATCAACAAATGCATGCTATGGGAGGTTCAATCTTCAAGATTTGATTCTGTTTCAAAAAACAGATGTAGAGGTTTGCATCATGTAAATTAAAGCCTTGTTGTGAAGCAGTGAAAATGGCTTCATAAGCGCCAATAAGCAGGAAAGAATTTTTGAAGTACTTCAGTACACCATGAACCAGTGATTGCGTGAAAAAAGTGGGGGGGAGCACGGGGGGAGGCATGTGCACCTGTGGTCACACCCATAATGCAATACCCTCCCCCCATGCATGTGCATGCTGTCCCGTCCCCCCCATGCATGCGCACAGGCCTCACTGAAGCCTCAGAATTTCCGGTTGGCCCGCTGTGCCATTTTTCACTCTCCCCAGTCTTCAGGAATCTTTCCTGAAGCCTGGGAAGAGCGAAAACAGCACAACGGGCCAACTGGAAGTTCATTTTTCAGGAAGCCTTCCTGAAGCCTGGGGAGGACAAAAACGGCCTCCTCCCTGCCTTCCAGAAGGATGACAATCAGCTGGCTAGCGTACGCATGTGCACTGGGGCTGACAGAGGGCAACCCTCACATGCCTTTGGATATGACTATATGGCCACCTGTAGCACGTATGCCACAGGTTCGCCATCACAGCCATAAACCCTACTTGTACTGAAGGTGGGGTTCTATTTGCATATAACTCAACACACAATTCTGCTGTTCTTTACCAGGAAATGATAGAACAAGACTGAAGAGACCCTGATTAGAATTGGTATCCAGGATAAACTACAGCAAAATTTCAGCTAGTAATGTTGGAAATAAAGGGTAAAAATGACAATTATTAGGTTGTTTTTTTTCACTTCTAGAAAGTGGTTTATTGCTGTAAGAAATATTCCAGTTGCAGAATAAATTTTATGTGCACTAATCTATCCGAGTAATTGATGCATGTTATCCTCAAAAGTAATTGTTCATGGATTTTGAGTGTTTGCAGAGATGGTCTCACCCAGCACTCTAAACCAATACCCGAATTAGCAAAACACAATTGTTATGCCTGATTAGATATTATGACTTAATACAGAGAGTTATCACCAACCAACCAGTAGCTATTCAAAGTTGTGAGAGCACTGAATAAGGAGAGTTGTGACCAGTCTTCAAAGTTGTGGCTATTACAGAGTGTCCGCAGTGATAAGATCGGCATTTGCGACTTCACAGCTGGCTTCTGACAAGCAAAATCAATGGAGAAGCTGGCAGGAAGTTGCAAATAGCAGTCATGTAAGATCATATTTAACAATGCTGTGATTTGCTTAATGACTGCAGTCAGAACTGATGAACTGCCATCGCATGTCAGGTATGATCATGTGAAATAACTAATCATGTTAGTGATTGAATTGCAAGCCCAATTGCTAACTGGAAGTTAGGATTATCTGTGTTATGATGTGCTTCACAAATATACTGAAACAACATACTAGTCCCACAAATTACCCAATCTCAACATAGCAAATGATATGATCCCAGTCAATACATACTAAAAAAAAAAAGAATTAATCAAGCTTCTACCAGTTTTACACCCACAGTATAATTCTGTGAGAATAAGAGAATGTTAGAATCATAGCTCAGTGCAAAATACACGTTTTTGAATGCAAAAGGTTCTTGATCCAATTCTTCTCACTTCCAGTGAAATCCAAAGAGATGGGGTCTTTGCCTGTCCCTTAGCTGGTACAAATCACATCATACATATTGGGCTGTATGATTTAATCTACAAAAATCTGAATAACTTCCAGATAGCAGCAAAGTGTAAGAGTTACTTGTATTTGTGTGCCAAAAAGGCAATATTCTACATTCATTCCATTCTGAGATGAAGACGGAATTCACCACAAAACCATAAAGAGATTGCTGTGAAGAGCACATCTGTAAAGAGGCTGAAAAATTATATATTTAAATCTTGCAGTAAATGCACACAGGCAATGTGGAATGACTTTTGTTTTTACTAATCTGTGCCACAAACTAACTCTGCACCATCTGTGCAGTTGTTGTTTTTCTCATTCCAATTTGGAAGCTTGAAGGTCCATATTCTTTGTAGAAAAGTTTTTCCAATATACCTTCCAAATGCTCTGTTTAGTATTATAGCGGTAATGAATACACTGAAAACATGTCCATATAGACCATGCATTGTATCTGATGGTAGGTTTAGAATATGCAGAATTTCAATGTGGTATACTTGGAAAGGGCTCAGATCCCATGATTAGCAGTGGGCGGGTAAAATCTCATGCATGCAGTTATTTTTCAGAAAGTTCACTGGATAGAATCTGAAAGAAACTATGTTATTTTATAGAATGTCTTTCCTCCCTGGATTACCAGAAGCGGGAAAGAATGACTTGATTTACACATGCACTAAACTTAATGTGATTTCTTTGCTTTTGGCTCATTATGATATGTAAATAGGCTCCTTGCATAAATCATGGCTTGTTTCAGGCCAATAAACTAACTTGAAAAAATAGTTTTTTGGCTTGCTGATGTAACAACAGTTTAGGATGTATATATGAAAACATGCTTTATTTGTCATTTCTAGGATTATTGTTAGCATGTTCCTGTAGTCTGTCCAAGCCTTAAGAGAAAGGGGAAACAAGCTAGCAATTGTCAGACAGAGTCACCCTTCAGAATATGCCTTAATGTGGTTTGTTTGGTTTAGGTTTGATATGATATACACATTTAGACATTTGATATAACCAGACTTTTGGACTTAGTGCAATGTGTGAAACTAGCATGCTATCGTTTATTTAAATCAACAACAACCAAGGGAAAGCAAACTGTGTCTTATCATGATATATTTATTAATTTATTTATTAAATTTGTATGGTGCCCTTGTCTCTATCATTATCAATAAAAATGTCTTTATCTCATCTTTGGCCATTAACCCACCTTATCATTGCTGAGGGACTATGTATTATGTATGTCTGCTCATACTTGTCACAGATTGATTGATTGATTGATTGGATAGTTTTATAAGATACTATAAGCATCAGTTGGGAAAGTTCCGTGGAATACATATTAATTCCTTAAAATATTTATTTTAAATACATAAATAAATACATTAAATGTATTCCATGGAATGCATATTAATTTCTTAACAACTGATAAATGGTCATTGATTTAGTCTGTGCACATTGCTGTTCCCATCAGCTGAAATATTATGAGTCCAAAATAAAATTATTTACTTGATTACTAACAGTATTAATTACCCTAGCACACTATAGTAGATGCATCACACTGACAGATATTTGTTCAACTATATATTCAAATAACCATCCAAGCATTACTGCGATTAAATAATTAACATTCATTCCCCTAATTCTAAGCTATTCTACCGCTAACAGAAATTTTGGAGAATAAACAAAATAGATGAATATCAGTGGGATGGGATTATAATATGCAATATTAACCAGTGATGTATCCCATCATGCCTCTAGTATTCTCCTGCATTCCTGAGTTCTGCAGCAATACGTGTAAAGATAACCTATGAGCTATCAGAAGTTGGCCTTATGTACCGTAAGCATGATAACTTTTTATTTAATCTTATTTTCATTTTAAAATCATGTCAGTTCCTTTTAGACATGATAAAACATTAGAAGTTATTGCATAGGTAGACTATCTTGCCATGACCAGAAAACATTTTTTTTGTTATCCCATCTTATATTTCTAGCAGTTGTAAAAAGGGAACCAGCAGTTGCAGAAAAACAAGATAAAATCTGGGTTATTTTAAGAATAAAAACTAATAGACTTCCTCTCGGTGGAAGGGAAAATCACTTTCAAAACAGGGCTTTTCTTTTAATAAACATCAAGTAGAAAGATTAGATTTTTCTGTTCCACACCTGTTGCAGTCTTGATAATCTTAGACAGTGTGTCATATACACAGTGTGCCATGACCTTAACAAAGTATTATACACAATTTTTCATGATGTCCTGATTAATACAATGATAAAATATGGTTCAATCATACAACCATATATTTTAGGTAGATTCATACTTGGCAGCATAGCAGTATCCAAAGGGGATATGAGATTACTTCCAACTCTGTAATTCAGTGAATCTTGAGCCTTTTAACTCTGTACATCCAAAGCAACTACTGCAAAAACAGTAACACAATTAATCTGGCCCTAAGGGCTTGCTATCCAAACTATTTACGCCTAGGAAAGACAAGTGCGAGATCCATATCCTGTTTATATCCTTCTACTTTATGATATTCATATTTTGAGACTACACATGATTTCTCCAAATACTTTAATCAGGGGTACAATCTACTTACCTTCCCTCCTAGTTTGAAAGCGTACGCGCACATGCCAATGTCACAATGTCGCATGCGCAGAAGGCTTTGCGCATGCACAGAGGATTAAATCCAGGAAGTAAACGGCATCCAGACAGGTGGACAGAGCCTCCTACTGCTGCCGCTACCGGTTCACCGAACCACCCACCACTGACACTACCGACACGCACGAGCCGTACAGAATCGGGAGGATTTCACCACTGACTTTCATCCACAAAGATTTAGAGAGATGAGACAAATAATTTCATATTTTTACATCTACGTAATTCTAGCAACCAAACTTAAAATTAACAAGGAAGATTCTGAATAGCTTTGCCTTTTAGAATCAGTGAGCAACAATACAGAAATGAGCAGTCAAGAAATACAGGTAGTCCTTGACTTACAACTGTTTGTTTTGTGATCGTTGAAGTTACAACAGCACTGAAAAAAGTGACTTGTAGCCGTTTTTCACACTTACAACTATTACAGCAGCCCCATGGTCATGTGATCAAAAGTCAGATGCTTGGCAACTGATTCATATTTATTATGGTTCCACTGTTCTGGAACCATAAGTGTTCTAGAACAGATCACTGCAATGATCTTTTGCCACTTTCTGACAAACAAAGTCAATGGGGAATCCAGATTCACTTAACAGCCATGTTACTAATTTAACAAGTGCACTGATTCACTTAACAACTAGGGCAAGAAAAATCATAAAATGGGGCAAAACTCACTTAGCAAATGTCTCACTTAGCAACAGAAATTTTGGGCTCAATTTTGGTCGTACGTTTAGGATTACCTGTACACAACGGGTTTACCACTAGATAAAGCAGCCATGAAGTCTTTGGAAAAGATATTTAAATATCTTCAAAGAACAGAACTGTGCATGCCATTATATTCCCTGTGAAAGTCTACAGTAGTGAAAGTTGGACTTTGAAGAGGCAAGCTAGGAAGAGCATTAATGCTTTTGAACTTGTGCTGTTGGAGAAGACTCCTGGGAATATTATGAACAGCCAAGAAAACAAATAAATGAATCATCAGACAAATCAAGTTTTCATCAAAGCACAAATGACTAGACTCAAATTAACCTACTTCAGGCACATTATAAGTCGTTCTCATTTAGCAACCAGAATTGGGACCGACAATTTGGTTTTTAAGTGAAGTGGTTGCTAGGTGAAAGTGTGACTTTCTACCCCAACTGAGATCTTGTTTCAGCTTTCCTTTGCTTTCTAGACGTGCGAATGTCCTAAATGTGATGATTGTCGCAAAGTTATTTTTTTCATCCCAATTGTAACTGCACACACAATTTTGTGCACACAAAAACTAAATAAGATCTACCTGCATGTTAAGACCAACTTTTCTGAATGTTCAGAAAAATGGACACTCTAATGTTGGGAAAGATGGATGGAAAGAAAGAAGATGCCCCGAACAAGGTGGATAAACTCAGTTACAGTAGCAATCAATGCACCCTTGGTTCAATGGAAGGGCCAGGCTAGGGACAGATCATCATGGAGAAAACCTATTTATCTTGTTACTAAGAGGTGGCAAGTTGATGATACATTATCCTCATCTAACAATGAAGGAAATGTGGAACCTACCGGTAAATAGATCATACTCAGAGGTGGGTTCTGAATCTTCCTACTGCCGGTTCGCTCAGGGTTGCGCCGTGAGCACGCGCACGCGAGGCAAGCAAAAAATAGCTTATGTGCATGCGCAGAAGCAAAATCCAAAATGGCAGCACCCACAGAGTCACCGAAGGAACCGGCTCTGTGATGTCATTGCTGAGTTACTACCTACTCTATAGAACCAGATAGAACAGGTAGGAACACACCTCTGATCATGCTAAAGGTAAGAAATATTATTGAACGAAGGGATTATTAACCATTTTTATCTTTGATTTTTCCAGATCTTTTACACTACAGAAGGAAGAAAAGAAGGATTTCATAACTGGCATCATAATCATCACCTTCAGCAAAACTGTCTTCTGCTGAAAACTGTTTCTCCAATTTCTCAGAAGAGCACTATACATATATTTGTGATTAGTGCAGCTGATGTTATAAATGTATAAGTATACTAGTAGAGAAGAATAACAGAGGTTTACATTGAATACAACTCTTATTCCGCAAACCGGGTTTAGTACAAATAGAAAGCTTATTACTATGTCATAATAAATGTTGGTCCAATATTTAACATACACTTGGAACTATTTTGCCTCATAATTAAAATGTATATGATCTTATAGCCATTTTTTATCCGGTTTGGTTCAATTTGTTTTCCTTTAAACTTTCAGCAAAACCCTTTTCTGTGCTACCAGAACACTGCATAAACTGATATAAACCCAAATAGGAAGCCTACACACAATCTGTTACTGATTTTCCACTCACGCTTCATAAGAACAAGCCAACATGTGTTATTCTGCAGCAGAAGGCAGGCAATGCCCTGCTTAAGTCTAGAGAGGCAAATGCAAAAGCTGAGTTCTCTCTTTCATCCCTGAACAACAAGAGATTGAAAAACACTGCTTGTCAAATTTGCAAATCAGTCCAAATGCCTGGCTTTTGATTGTAACAGGCTTCAGGGAAATGACTTCCTATCACATAAAGTGCTTTGGGCCTGTTAGAGAGAACTGACAGCTGCTGGCTGTAACTCTTCAAAGAGCTGCCCTTTAGTGTTCCACCCTACGTAGCCAAGGAGTATCCTCAGTAAGAACCCTCCATAATTTAATCTAAAACAGCCTCATTCAAGCAAGCATTTTGGTCATCTGAAATACAGCTGAATGGAAAACATAATGCTCTTTTATTAACCCTTATATGTTGATGGATTTTGTTCTGCACATTTGTATAGTGAAATTAGACGTTCTTAAACATATAAACCAAAAATAATAGAATGATCTTAGTTGAGTAGAAAGCAAGCCAATCAACATTATGATTACCCAAGTCTATGCTCTAACCTAAACAGTTCTGTAAAACAGCGGAAAAAAGATGCAAATGAGAGGAATGTTTAAACTGGGATTATAATAATATCTGGATTTGTGGGAAATACTCTTTGTATGAACAAAGAGAAGCAAAATAGACAATGAAAAAGAATAAAAATGATATGAAAATTCAGGATTGCAGCAACCTAAAAAACACACATAGACATTTTGGGACAGATCATCCAGAAATCAAGTTGATGAAATATTCTGCAAGAAAAACTTGAAAAGATTATTCAGTCAGGAAAAAAAAAGAGCTAGTATTACCTGTGACTCTGATCACAATTTTATACAAAGTAATAACTGAAACTAAAGAACAAAATAATCAGATCAATAAGATATAACCTTCACCACAGCCCATAAAAGTACACAGGGAATGTAAAAAATAAATATAATTGACTGATTTGATAAAGAGATTTCCTAAAGAACTCTGGACTGAAAATCATGGCATCATTAACAATAGAACTTTCTGCAAAATGCAAAGAGCTAATGACTATCTGCTGATATATTGAAAATAACTAAAAGACAGAAATAAAAAAGCCACAGAGACAGAAAAAAAATCGGTCAACTAATGTTGAGTTCAAAAAAGAAAAGAAAAAGAGAGAGATTAGGAAAAAAGAAGAGATAAGGAATTAGAGCTAAATAAGCAGTGCATCAAATTATAGAAATCAAGGAAAAACATTTATGCAAAGATGCAATGAAAAACAACAGAAAAAGGAAAGATTTACTAAAGAAATAAGATGTAACATAGAAATGGCATGAATGTACTGAATAACTCCAGAGAAAATATTGCTATATCAGTGATATACACTATATGAAAGCTTGTTTGTTGATTTGTTTATTTAAAAGACATGTGGGCAGCTTACAAACTTAAAACACTCAAGAGAATAGTAATAATTGTATTTATCTTACATTCCAGTAACAATGTACTCAGTTTCTTGCAGTCCACACTTAAGCACAAATTCTGAGCAAGAAATCTCCTGTGAAGATCTTTCTACTAGATATAATATCCTTGCCTTTACATTAGTCCTTGATGAACGGCTACCTTGTTTAGCATCTGTTTGCAGTTATGACAGTGATGGAAAGTAACTTTATGACCAGTCCTCACATTTACAATTTTCACAGATCTGTACAGGAAAGGAAAGTTGAAGTAAGATTACAAGACCAAATTGCTATTCCCAACTACCTGTACTTGTAAAATTTAAGGAACTGCAAAAACATGCCTTTACAATATACATTTGGGGATTGAGATGGGAATGGGCCGAAGTATCTGACTATGTGATGAATATTTCATTGCATGATGATACATAGTGCTTGATTTATGAATGTAATATTTTAACCGTTGATTGCAGAGCATTTTTATTGCTGATATATTTGACTTTTTTATCATTCTATTATTGTGTTTTGCCTGTTGCTGCTTGTGAGCTCTTAGAGTCTTTTTTTTTTTTTTTGCCCGTTGCTGGTTATGAGCCACTTAGAGTCAAAAGGTTTGATAGCATTTGAAATTAATGCATGAAGAACAAAAAAAGAATATATCAAATAATACTTGCCAGATACACATGCTAGATTAAAATGAAGCAGAAACATTGAAGATCAGATTGCTAAAATGTGATGGATAATGAAAAAAAGCAAATGAGTTCTAAAGGACTTCAATTTTTCTTTATTAATATTACTAAGGCCTTTTAGACAGCAACAAATGTGCATAGCCTCTAAAAATGTACTGAATGTACGAACTCTTGATTTTTTTTGTGATGGCTACAAATTACACACATTTAAAGTAAAGAACAAAGTGTGCCAACATGGTATCTTGGCATACTGTATGCTTAATTAATATGTAGTATATATAATGAGAAACACTATACTAGAAGAAACAGAAACTGGAAATTGGAATTAAAATTGAAAGTAACTATACATAAAAAATTGTTTTTGGAAAAGGTATTATTACAATAATAAACCAAGTTCTTGGAAGAAATATGTTATTTTATTGAAACATATATAACTATATTCAATCTATGAAGAACTGAATCTTAACATTAAGATTGAGAAAAAGGCAATTATGCAATCACTGAGGATCTGCAGAGGTAGGATTCACTTACCTTCCCTACCTATTTGCAAATGTGAATGCGCTTGTGGTCACTACACCCGCACTGTGCATGCACAGTGCAAGTATAGTGCATTACATCCGCTTACATCCGGGTGGGTGGGCGGAGCCTCCCACAGTCGCTGCTACCGGATCGGTCAAACCGGAGAGAACCAGCTGAATCCCACCACTAATCTGCATCCCTTACCATAAAGTTAGCTTAATGAAATGTGTCATGTCTGAGTTTTATGGCAAAGGAGATACAACACCACAAATATGATTCTGTATGATAAGTTTAATGACCCATTACCGGTAATGAAATAAAAGAAAGTTATCTAATTTTAACAGTTTATATTATTTTCATTGGTTTTCAAAATATATATTCAGAATTACATATAATCTAGGGAAGGAGTTTTTAGTGTTTAGTCTAGCATTGTTTTTAAGTATTTTTTAAAGTTTTTTTCTTGAAAAGTTTTTACATGAGACTTTTTTTTTCTATTTCTCCCCTAAGATAGTTTAATGCAGATAAGGTTTTTTTTTTTGTTTCTTTATCCTATAGAAAAATGAAAAGAAACAATTTCCTTCTTGTATATGATAAGTTGGATTTCTTTTTAAAGTAGATAAGTTTAATATAAAAGTAATACTTGTAATACATTGCTATTTAGTCTACATATAAAACAAATACCTAAACTTTAAACATCATAGCCAATAAAATATCTTTAAAGCTTAATTAAATTTTAATTAATTAATTAATTTGCTAATGATATTACTTTGATTGCTAGAGGCAAGGAAGACTTACCAGAGATGAAAGAACAGACAGCAAATACTAGGTTTCTGCTTAATATTGAAAAACCAAGATAATGTCATTAGGCAATGCTGACCCAATGAAATTTGGGGGTGGGTGAGTTAAAATACTTCAGATTGCTTAACTAGGCTAAAAAAATTCACAAAGATGGAGATGGTAACTATGAAATGAACAGATGTCTCCTATTTGATAGAAAAATTATGACAGTTGTAGGCAAGACATTTTAATATAGTGAAGTCACACTGACAACAAAGTTTTTAATGCTGCCAAGGTCATTTTTTTTTCAAAGTGTAGGACGTGACTTTGATATCTAAAACACCACAAAAGTCAAGCAAGTAAATCAAATGATGCCTTTGAGTTGTGGTGCTGGAGAAAATGGTTGAGAATACCTTGTTTCATAAGAATAAAAACTTACTGATTGCTAGATGATAAAACCAGATTGCTCATTAGCAACGTTAATAATTTAGTTACAGGTTTAATGTTTTGGTTGTGTAATATTTTGGATCAATCAGCAGAGCTATTGGAAGAAAAATATCTGGATGCTTGGCAAAATCAAAAAACATTTTAAAAAGGAACTAAGAGAAGAGAAGATGAGAAGATGTTGTGGGCTGTCGGCCACCAGCCCCTCCAGGAGCCAAATCAGATGAGGAGGCAGCGTAGAGTCAGTGCCAGCATCAAGGCACCTGAGAGTTCCGAGGGGGAAGAGGGAATGGAGATGTCAGAGATTGAGATAGAAGCGGAGCCTCAGCCATCCATCAGCTCCAAGATGGAGAGTCAACAGCCCCCAGATCCTTAGGTGGCTGATGAGGAAGAGGAGAAACAGCTGGGTCCAGTGCCTGATATGCAGATTCGCAGAGGAGAGGAGAATAGTGGAAATCTATGGGCTGATCCCTGGGATGAAAGAATCACTGCTGCTAGCAAAGCCCCACCCTAGCTGTGGGGATAAAAGGCAAGGGCGGAGATGAATAGGTGTGTTCGACAACTATTCATCTCCCTGCCAGACAGACTTGTTAGCATGCTGTGAGAGAGTCACTTTTTGCCAGGGCTGCTGATGCTCCCAATAAAGGACACATTTATTTAACTACAGATGGTTTGTTGTGTTTGGAAGCCGTGTCAGAACAGGTGTGTTCTATCAAAGATGACACAAACATTTTACAAGAACTCAAGAAGCAGTTACTGATTGACAATTTGGCAAAATTATGTCCCCTAGGTCATGAAGGCTCAAAAGTGGCTAATTTTTAAATTATATTTATTAATTGGACACGACAGGAGAGGGAAACCTTTATATTTCATATTTCTATGAACTAATGATTCAATACTGACAGACAAACTCCTGACTATGAAAGCAGAACTTGCTTCGTAAAATAAATGAGATGGAATACTTAATCTGAAATCAAAAAGTCCTAACTGATCAATTATCCTAATTATTTAATTTTGCAGATATGTTCATAGCTTCCCTTCCCATGTAACAGCAGCAGAGATGTTTAAGTCCCCCCCATGTTTTTTCTTTACAAGAACATTATGGTAGAATATTTACAAATGTTCCAGTGAATTTTTGCAACTGTGTAATGTCATTGTTTATGTTCCACTCATGATCTTTTTGCATGAGCTAAGTTTATGAGCTATTCTTTTTTCTGTTTCCTTGCACAAGCTGTATTTTGAATCGTTTGACAATTTTTTATAACCTTGATTGCCTTATTATTAGAGCACCCATTTAATAATTCAGGTTGTTCAGGACATAATTTTTCTATGGTATAAACACATATATGAGCAGGACAGATTAGGAAAGCAAAGTTACACAAGCTAATTCTATTGTTATTGTGAGCTATAATAATAGTAGTGTAATAGTATCATTATAATACTACTATACTAATACTACGGTAGTAATATACTATTATAATAGCAGTATACTAATATAGTAATACTACTACTACAATAGTAGTATAATCATGTTATTATTATTATTAGCATAATCTTGCAAGTTTGAAGGCATGTCCCCACTCCCTGTCATTATCTTCAGGAGAACTAGAGTAGTCTATTTTGAGATGCTTACTTGGATTATAGGTTTTGAGTTTACTCAAATTTCTTTTTTCTGACTACTGCCATGGTTGAGACTTTTCTTCCCGTTCTTCAAGGTTATTCCTTCTTCCCATTGCACTATAGTTCTTTGAAGCCAGACTAAAAGAACAACTCATTCTGAGTTGTGGAGGAGGAGGAGGAAGATATATTTCTCAAACACCCAAACCAACCATAATGTTCAAAAATACTTTTTGAAATCCTTGCAGGTACATGCAAGTCAATGAAAATATGCTGATCTTTTAAGATACAGAAAGATTCTTACACCAGATCAAAAGCACCTTTTGTTTGTTTTGAATCTGGAGACCATGGATAAATAGTCTAAACAAACAAACAAAAAATAAAAAGAAGAGAATTGAAGCAGAAACTTTAAAACTAATCAGAATAGAATCTTCTGGTTCTCTGCTATTCATCCAAATACTCAAGTGGTCTCATTCTTAAATTATATCCTCTCAAAACCAGTCATTCTTGCTATTGCTCTGTAAATGTATTTTTGAAGGTACACCGAAGACAGAGCATTCAAATAGGATTGGTCTATTAAAACTTTTATTTTGTTGAATACCGTAGATTAAGATTCCAGCACTGTCTTATGAAAAATTCAACGGATATAGTCTGGTGCAGCATTGGCTTACAGATGGCAGAATTTTCTGCTAGCTATCTTAATCTATTCCTTGTTTGTATATGAGTGTTGTCTACCAGCCTTTTATAGGAATGTTCAACTTCATTCCTCCTCCTCCTCCTCCTCCATTCTGGTTCTTCATTTGTACCACTGATGGCAACTAACTTAAATAGCACAATATTATACATGTCTGCTCACAAAGAGTTCCACTAAATACGATCAATCAATTTTATTACAGCTCACAGATCCAGACCTCATAAAACAAAACACAGTATATACAGTAATACATAGTACCATACATAATAAAAAAATGGCCTGCAGTCATGCTTATTTTACTTTGCTGTCAACAACACCAAATTGTACAGGTTACAAATACAAAGTCTGCAACGGCAAACATTATCTTAGGAAATTTATCTTCCAAAAGAAGCTACACGTAGAATTCTTATGTCCAACCTGGAAATTGATTAAGGAGAGGTACTAATAACTCACTGCAAGTGTTCCAGTAAAATAAAGTGAAAGGCAGGACATGATCCCATAATTCAATCAAGTTCCCAGCTTTACAAAGACAAAGCCTGTCAGCATAGGGGATTCTGTAGCATTTACTACCCAATACCACTGACAGTAAGATATGAATCCTCAAGGATAAAGGCCCTTCATTTTCTTGTTCATAACCTGGTTATCTATAATTATGATATAAAGTAAAATTCATTTAATTCATAGGAACGTATGATTGGGAAATAAGCATTTAATTATGCGCTTAATCTTTTAGAATGAGGAAACGGGAAAGGCAACTCTTTACTTGTAATTAAATTAGTTTTTGTATCATGCGGGACCTTTCTAAGTTTATTTCCCTGCAAGGTTTTATCAGGCTTATTTTAGATAATTCGAATGTGAAACATATAATTCTTTTGTTTGAATGCACGAACAAGCTGCACCTTTTGACATGAGTTTCAAGAAAACAATCCTTATAGCCCACTCAAATTTCTAATGAGCTGATTAGCTTTGCCTTTTAAGTGTGTGTTTTGTAAGATACAAGTAGTGAACCTGTATCTCTAGTTAATGGACACATATATTTTCTATATTATGCATTCCATTTTCTTACATGTTTTACCTCTTCATCTTTGCTTATGCGTTTCTCTCTTCCACGCTGTCATCTTCAAGTTATCTCCATGTTTCCTCTGACAATCTTCTGAACTTCTACTTTCCCTCATTTCCCAGAAAACTGTATTGTTCAGTCTATTTTCTTGAACAATGGTTATTACATCTGGCATTGGTAAGAGTTGTAGTTCAATACGACTAGGGTATAATGTAGAATAAGCCTTTTACACTAGAATGTTAGTTTGTGGTGCATTTCTAGAGTTAAATAAACCATGATACAACTGAATAATGTATAGAATAATCCCTTCTGGGCATGATTCACTGAAACAAGAAATGGTGAAAAGAAGAAGAAAAGAAGATGGCCTACGAATGTTCCTGGTGGAAGGAAGAATATACAGTAACTGTCATAGATGCTTCAAACCCATGTGACATGAGAATGCAGGAAGGGACCTTCTTAGTTAACTTTAGCCCAGCTATGTCATTCAACAGTACGTATGTCCTAATGTTTTTCAGCATTATCTATTTATTTGTGGAATTTATATTTCATTTTTCTACCAATAGACAGGAACCAGGCATTGTCGCAAGTTCAGGGTAGAGATAGACAATCCTCTGACAGAGCATGGCACTTGGCTTCTGTGTCTAAATAAAAGAACTCTTAGATGAAATGTCTTAGTGGACCAGAGCCTCCTGCCAGACCTGATGGGTCAGGTACTGGTACATGTAACTAGATAGAGGCAGTCCCTCAAACAACCATGTCATGTAGGCATGCCTCTCTCCACCATCTTACAACAGCTGAACAACAGCTGAAACTCATAATCTCATCCAAGGGGGTAATAAGTAATGAGCTTAGATATGAGGACTGTACTGGTTTTATTTGGAATTCTGTCTACATTATTGTTATCTTCTCTTCCCCCCCCCCCTTATATTTGCCTTGTAGTAGTAGAAAAGCAAGCCCATAAAGTAAAAGTTTGGAAGTCTTACATTTTTCAGATGGTTGCTAAAGTATCTAGCATTTCTACTTAGGTGTAGCTACTTAGTAATTACTGCTCTCAGAGATACAATATGCCATCATTATCAGTTTATTAGACAAATGAGAATCCCACTAACTGCCTGAATAGCTAATAAAATATAAAAAATGATAAAAAAGAAATACTTTTTATTTTCCTATTCTCTGGTCCTTATAGTTTGAGACACATGTCTAGGAAAATTATTCCCTCTGCCTCTTTTTACCAATTATCCTCCTTTTTATATTAAACCATAACAATTTCTCTGAATTCATTCAACATTCTACTGATTACCTATCCATGGATTTCATAATTTCAAATGATTCCTGATGTTTTCCTCAAACATATCATAGCATGTTAGCTTGCTTCTACTGCTTTAGGCTGACTTGGAACTTGCACATGAACTTGCACAGTTTATGATCTTTTCTTCTGACAGTTTCTTGCCACATCTTTTCTATTATAAATTAGCTCTTCTAATTCCCCATTCCAACAATACAGTCAGTTTGATTTCTGTATACTCCATCTAGCGAGGATACAGAATGCTTTACAGGCATTGTTTCAATTGTTGAAAGACTATGCTAGCAATAAATAAATCATTGATTTGGCAGAAATCGATAAGTTATTTTCCTGTTTCATTTGTTTCCTAGTCAATGCACTCCAATTATACTTTCTTCTTTATTATTTCCAACTTTAGCATTCCAATCTTTACTAGCAACAGTACATTTTACTAATCCTGAAGAAAAAAATAACTACTGGATCAGGTGAGTTATTATAGTTATACCCTATTGTTTAAAGTACAAGCCGTGCTCTAGTTTTGTTTGTTTTGTATCATTGTAGCTAATTGTGGATACCTGGGCTAGTATTTGGTTCTTTAGTAAGGTGCTGGATTGAAGCCCAATAATCCATGATGAAGTGAATTTTCTAGATCTATAATTGCAGTTTAAAGCAGAATGTAGCATCAACACTGCCTTGGTTGCTCTCTTTTTTTTTTAGGAGAAGAGCGGGGATGAGTCTCTATTTATTCTATTTGACTACTCAGTAGCTATTGATTACTGTATTGTTATAAAAAAGGATGAAGCAGATTTGAACTTGTAGTGATCCTGCTTGGATGGATGACCAGCCAAAAATGTATTATCAAGGGTTTTTTTATTTTCAAACACAGGGAATGTATACAGTATATGTGGTTCAATACTGTTCTTTGTTAATTGCATTCCGTTTAATATTTACATGTTGCATGAAGTCATTCAGAAATTTAGAGTAGAGGTTTAGAGTATTCAGACATTTAGAGTTAGGTAAGTCAATTGAGTAGATTAATAATTATCTGGTGATAATGGGATAATGGATTGGATGAAAGCCAGTAAGCTGAAACTCCATTCAAACAAGGCAGAAATATTGTTTAATAGTATACTGTGTGAGTAGTGTTCAGTCAGTTCTGGAAAGGGTTGTATCCTTATAGCTTGCATGTTTCTCTAAATCAATCTTTGTTATTAGAAGCATTAAGTGTCTTTTGTGTCACAAAGCATCTTTTACCAGCTCTTAAAACTTGATTTAGAACAAAAATATGGCAGATAGAACAGCTGTAAGAATTAGGTATAATTATCATATCATTAAATCATTGACTCCCAATTTGTTTCTGGGTAAGTTTCAAATTGCTAAAATTTTCTAACCCAATTTGTATTTTTAGATCAGTATCTCAAGATACGTCTATCATGCATTCATATCCAATAATTATGGTTCACTGATGATTACCACTCCTAAATAATGAACAGCAATAGACAGTTTGTTATGAATGAAGCGTTGGTATTGGTAGTATGTATTCCTTGAAACATTTTCTCCAGAAAAGTAGTCTATTGTCCTTTATAAGACTTTGTGTAGGACTTAGTAAAGACCTTTTTTAAATCTGCCAGCATTTTGAATGTTAATCTGAATTCTAAATCTTTGTATTACTGTTACAATGGATTTTTTTCTAGCACAGTTTCTGCTGGTTTTAGTTTTGTAACTATATTATTATTGTGTTTCTGCTGTTTTCGGTTTATGCTGGAGATGTAACACCAGAAATTTTGACTTTTTGCATTGTTTCGTCTATAGACCACTGGAACATTATGAATAAAAATAGAACGCAAGGGACTTGCTCTTTGTTTCTCTATTTGCCAAGCTTCTCATGTTTGGAAGACTTATATGCTTTGCTAGCTGAATACCCGTGCTCCGCTACAAAATTATGTGATCGGCCTTGATAAATCGACACTTGCAGCTTGAAAATTAATGATCGGCCTCTACTCTTCCCTTGTCTCCCTCAGCCTTACCCTACAGAAGCCTATCCTATCCTATACCCCTTCTCTCCCTCAGCCTTGCCCCACAAAAACCTCCCCTTCTCTCCCTCAGCCTTGTCCCACAGAAGCCTCCCCTATCCGATCCCCTTCTTTCCCTCAGCCTTGCCCACAGAATCCTCACCTATCCTATCCCCTTCTCTCCCTCAGGATTGCCCCACAGAAGCCTCCCCTATCCCCCTTCTATCCCTCAGGATTGCCCCACAGAAACCTCCCCTATCTTGTTCCCTTCTCTTCCTCAGCCTTACATCTTACTATCACTGATTTTGACCCCAGAGTGGGGTGGGAATGGAGATTTTGCAATATAATTCCCCCAGGAATGGGGAGGGAATGGGCATTTTGCAGTATCTTTCCCCTGGAGTGGTATGGGAATGGAGATTTTGCAGTATCCTTTCCATGCCATGCCCACAAAGCAATGCCCGTCGCCCACCAAGCCACACCATGGCCACCAAGCCACACTAAGCCCACCAAGCCACGCCCACATAATTGGTAGTAAAACGAATTGGATTTCACCACTACATTTATGAGTTTGTTCCCCCTTTCCTAATTTTATCCTTGCAAGAACTCTGGGAGGTAGATTAGATTGAGCCGCAATGATTGGGTCAAAATTATTCATTGAGTTCTGTAGCTGTGCAAGAATTAGAAGTCTGATCACACACTGTACTATATGATGCAAGATTTCATTATGCTATATATTATATTGAAACCTGCTGTCCTTTATATCATCACCAATGGTCAGTAATCACAGAACTAAAAATAAATAGGCTGCCAGAAACTGCATGTTACAAGAACTGTAAAAGTAATTCTAGTAACTGATTAGCTCTGAAATGAATGGGCTAAACATTTGATGTCAGATTATAATGAAGTACTATAGCATTATGAATGGTTACTATAGCTATTACATATTTATTCATATTATACATATGTATGAAATCAGGGCAGAGATCAGTTACTTAAGAGACTTCAAGGAGACAATTCCTAGTAATAACTTTTGCCTGTGGGTTTTGGGACTATCTAGTTAGGAAGATGTTGCATATTTAACCTTCCCATTCAGGGTTGGTGTGCAATATCAGGGTCTTCATGCATTCACATTCCCTGATTGATAAAGTGGTGGCAGTTGTGGCCAATAAGGCCTTTGCACAGCTTAATCAGTTTGCTAGTTATGCCCTTTCCTGCCTCAGGAAGCCCTTCAAACATTCACTCAAGCTCTAGTCTATGTATTTTGACTACTGCAATATTGAAGACCACTTAGAAGAATGCATGAGCAGTGGTGAATATACTTCAGTATGTTGATATGAAATATCTCTGCTCCACAAACTGTACTGGTTGCTTCCAGATATGAATGGTCCTGAATGCCATGAGGGCCAATTATTTCAAGGACACAAAGGTTTCAACCAATTCAAACTGATAAGATTGGTGAGCTCCAGATTCCTACAATTAAACACTGTTAACTTTCAGGATCCATGCATTCTTGGTTCAAGTATTTGCACCCTGCAAAGAATTTCCTCCAAAATCCAAATGGCTGTCACCAGTTGGCATTCTCTCAGGCCTTGGGTGACAGTGGATGGGTAGGTTATATTTGGGATGTTTTGAGGTATCTGCTAGAAGGCTTTCCTTTTTGTTCTTCTTTCTTTTTCAACTTTTCTATTTCAATTTGGCTGTTTGTTGTTTCTTAATTTTATTTTGTTTTGTCATTATGTATCATACAGTTATTTGCAGTTGAGCAGCAGCAGATTAACCTTGATGATAAATCTCATCATCTGGGGCACCATTTGAAAATCATCAGCACTGACAAAGTCAACACTAAACTAAGAAAAACCAAAAACCCTTGCTGAAGACAGTGAATCAAGGAATTATCTTTAGAATAACAAAGGTAAAGACTTAATGTAGAATAGAAACAACTGAAAAATGATTTGTTAAATGGAAGAACAAGCCAATGCATGGCCAAGACTTGAAGAATATAGAAGAAAAATCTGATTAAAAAAGACATGTTCCTTAAGATCAGGAATGTTAAAGAAAGAAACTGAAGGATTTATTTTAGCAGCTCAAGAACAAGCTTTGCCAACTGATTAGAAGAAAGTGTTAACATTCAACATGTAACAACAGATAAAATGTATAAAATAGAAAGAAATGCCAAATCTGGCTGATTGTATGCTCAACCATAAATACTAGTATAAATCAAAAGTACATTGAATGGCTATTCCATTTTTCTTCCCTAACAGATTTTATTAATAAAAATAAATATTGGAAGATTACAAATGGAAAAGAATGATGATGCATGTACCATTCTCAGATTCTGTGTTTCAGCATAGAGATATCACTGTGAAAGCTAAATCTATAAACACAATGGCTAGGGATTTTGGTAACTCCTTACCATTTCCTAGATGTTGTCTTTGTCATCTTCTATGCTATACAGTAATTTACTGGCTGACATAACAATAATTCTAACTTGACAAAGGCGTGGCCAGCCGAGGCAAGCAGACGGTCTCTGGAGAGCTCCCGGAGACCGTCGAACCTCTGCCCAACCGGGGGTCCGTAGCGGACCCTGAGCTGTCCTGGAGGGATGGCGAAGTACGGGGGCACCTTGCT
>JANHFT010000810.1:30038-41492 GCA_032467955.1 Pseudoxenodon macrops | reverse complement strand
AAAAGAATTGTTAATTGCATATGGAAATGAAATTTGAAAATGAATTGTATGGAAAATAAAAAACTATTTGGCAAACAATAATTCTAACTTGGGTTAAAAACGTATAAAGAAGAGAATTAATCCCTCCTGCAAAATCAAAATGTAATTCAAATTATAACTAAGGCTCAATCCAAGTTAATTACAGTCACTTTAAATCAATAATTGATTTAATATTCTCCCAGAGGCCCTAAAATGAAAACTGGGACATTTAGAAACACTGAGCCAGGTGAACCTATCTAGAAAAATAAATTGTGTTTAAAGTTTCATTTAAAAGGAAATGAAAGAGGTCAGTACCCGAGTGTAAGATTTAATGGTTCAATATCTGTTAACACATATAATCCAGGTGAAATGAAGGATGCTTAAAATTCAGTTACAAAATTCATCTGTACTTCTCATGCAAGACCATCTTGTTGGTATATATAACACAGTTTTGATCTTTAATACATATTTTTTTTATCTCAAGAGGCTTCTAAGCTTTAAAAAATGATGCAACCCTATTATTTGCCTTGAACTAAACTCCTTTTTAATTACCCTATAGTCACTATCTGAGATAGAGTCAGAGCAACTGGATATAGCTGAACAGTTACTGACTGGATGCCCTTCCTGATGTCTATGCAGAGTTTGCAGCAGATATTTTTTTCTTTGTGCCCCAGAAGAGAAACATGTGCCACTACCTAGGAGTGAACTCTCAACCTTCAGAGTGAGGTAAGAATGTTCACCAGTAGGTCACCACACTGATTATTTATTTATTTATTTATTTTATTTATTTATTTTGTCAAGCATATATATGATTACAGACAAAGTATAAACATGATTGTGAATACATAAGCTTGGTTATGAGTACATGAGATGGTTACAAATACATGGGGACATTAGGACAGGGACTGTAGGCATGCTGACCTCTTACAGACCTCTTAGGAATGGGGCGAGGTCAACTGTAGACAGTCTAAGGTTAAAGTTTTTTTGGGGGGTTGGGAAAGTCAGGTAATGTGTTAGGCATTGACCACTCTGTTGCTGAAGTTGTATTTTTTTGCAATCAAGTTTGGAACTGTTTACATAAATTACGCTTATAATTATGCTTCAAGGGCCTTGAAGTGCCCTTTTAATTTAAAAAATGCTTGTATGTTTTTAGCTAGAGAATTGAAAGAGGAGGAGGCTAACTCTTTCTTTGAGAACAAATGTTGCTAATTTCATCAATAAAGTGCTCCTTTGGAAGAAAATAAAAACCAAAAATTGACAACCAGCTAGATCTTCATGGGTGACCAACTACATATGTTTGTTTGTTTACTTTTTCCCTTCCTACAGAGAAGCTTTGTAATATGTAATAACTTCAATGATTGATCACTTGTCAGAGTTCATTGTATGCCACATAACCCATATATTTTTCTACCTAAAACTCAAACTTTGTTTTGTTATAGTTTAGTATCGCTTCTTTTCTTATGTTAGCCTGCTGCTTTTTTGTAATTAGAATTGCACCATTGTGATATTTGAAAGAAATCTGTGTTGCAGTTGCTGCTGGCTCAAAGGCCCTCATCGCCACTACAACAACACTTTAAAAAGCCTTTTTGCATTGTTCCCAAATGGTTGCTACTTTCATCTATACTACATTACCTCAACCTGGGAACTCTCTAACATTGGAATGCAGTTCCAGATGAATCATCAATTTTTTACAATTTTCATCCCATTGACTACCAGAACTATTATGAGTAAAGCAAGAGTCTCCTCTTTGTGTCTTTTCTGCTTCCCTGATTGAAAGACTGACTCCTTCAACCTACTTTTTAGAGAACAAATAGTGTTTCCTTCTATCTTTTCCTTTATCTCATCAATGAGGACAAAAAGCTTTAAAAATGCAGGCTTTCTATTGAAGCCTTCATGAATTTGATTTTACTCAGATGCTTATGCTGTGCTAAATATGGATCTCAGTGAAGGATTGAAGTCTACATTTGCAAAAAGCATAAGTCCACCCAAGATTTCTCAAATGTGTTCTCTATGCTGAATTTGTGGAATTACATTTTTTAAATGTCTGAGCTAAGAAAGGCATTGTTTACACATTTTGAAGGTATTTATTTATCTCTATCATCATTCTAGTTTGCTGTTTTGTTCATGCTTTCACAAATAGGTTGCTGCATAATAGGATCATCACTGACAAGGAATTATTTGGAACATTCAAGGCTCTTCAAAATATTTGGATGAAATTCTAGAAGTTACATACTTAAGGGCTGACATATTTTCTTGGAAATCTATTTTTCTTCTCTAGGGCATTGTCCGGTAGATAGTTATGAAAATCAATATTATCGTTGACATTGGTGTCAGGATGGTTGAATAGATAGAGCAATTATAACTATATTTATATGTCATGTTTGGGGGCTCAAGACAGTTTCTTGGAATCATAAATGGATTGTGCTGACAAGAAATATCTGACCCAAATTCACTCAGTAAGCTCTATGGTCAAGTGAGGACTGAGATCTAGAACTTCCTGTTCTAGACCAACATCTTACCCCAGTGGTTCTCAACCTTTTCTTCACTATGCACCCCTCCCAAATACCTTTTGTGGACATGGACATGGCCACAGACCACAAAGATTTAACTCAAGATTTAAATCATATCATTTCTTCAAGCAAGTCTTCACTGACCCCCTGTGATGACATCAGAGTCCCCCAGAGGTCCACAGACCACAGACTGAGTGCCACTGTCCAAATCAATACAGTATGCTGACTTTAAATTATATTGAGAAGGTACCACGAGAAGCTATTGTTTTGATTATTATTTTATAATAAAAATGATCTTATTGCTTATTTTATTAAGCATTTTAAAGGAAAACTTGAATTTCCATCAATTTTTAGAAAATGAACTCTCTATTTCAGCCACAGATTTTTCAGCAATAAAATATCATATATCAATTTTCACCAAGTATAATATTTTGAATAGGTTTCATATTCTACTTCTATTGAAATTCCCACTATTGTAGATCAGTTACTGCACTTAAATTGTGTACCACATATACAGTCTTTATCATAAGTTCTTGGGGGGGAAAACATATAAACTCCAAGAGCATAAAAATTGTTTTTCCAAAGTCCATGTTGTGGCTGCAGCTAATATGCTGTGTTTTTGAACTACTGTGTTTTCTCAAAATAAGACCCTGTCTTATATTTTTTTCTTCACCAAAAAAGGCAATAGCTCTTATTTTCAGGGGGATGTCATCCATTGACTCACCTCACTTGTTCACCTCGCCCCCCCCCCGGCCTGCTTTTCGATGTCAGAAAGCTTTCAGAAACTTCTTCTGCAGTTGGCAAGGCTTTCCTGAAGGATTCTGCAGCGTATAACAGAGCTCTGGATCAAGTAGAAGCCTTCAGGAAAGCCTTGCCAACCTTGCCAACGAGGTGAGGTATGCGAGGTCTGGCTTCAGGGTAAGTAGTAGGGCTCCACCCCTCCAATCCCCACCCTACCTTAATTTTTACCTGTTCACCCTGGAGTGGGCGGGGTCTTAATTAGGGCTTACTTAGGGGGTGTAGGACTTATATTGGGTGCATATGTAAAAATCAAGCTAGGACTTACTTTCAGAGTAGGTCATATTTTTGGGGAAACACAGTAAATTGTAAAAAAAAAAACCTTAGTAGAAGACAGTGCCAAACCACTTCTGTACTGTTGCCAAGCAAGTTATACAAAAGTATTCATGGAGCACTAGGAGTTAAGCTTGACTTGAAAGAAACTTTGCCTTAAACATTTTTCAACATGAGCTTTATCATTAACAATTAATAGGTTCAGTGTGGTTTGTGCCTTTTGTGGGCAAAAGCTTTTATTCATCTGACCTCAGATATGACCAATTCAACAGCTCCCTCAAGCAGCTGATTTATATATATAAGGGCAGTAAATGATTAGTTATGTAGTTTGAAATTCTCTACAATTTGCTTGAAAGCCTATCCCACTCAAATACCAGGACTGTAGTCTCAAGTGGGCATATGATTGAAGCCTTTATTAATAGTGTCAAGGAAAAGTATTTGTGAAGAATTGATCTTTTTGCCTTTGCAGTCAAATAAATTGTCAATTCTTGGAAGCGAAGAAGCATTTGTTCTTCTATCTCAGGCAGAAAAATGTTCTTGGTTGACTTTCACAGGAATGGAGGTGGGAATAGACCAGCTGAGATAATAACCCATTGTCTGAGTTGTGAAACACTACCATTCATAATTTAAATATCTGCCTCTGCATTTGCATAGATCCCTCAGAGGCTCTCCCTTATTAGTACATTTTTCTGCCATGCTGCAGTTTTATTGTGAAGGGAGGAGGGGTGAGAGACATACTGACTGTTAAACTTGACCATAGGCATAAGAAAGTGCTAAACTTAACACTTTTATTCTTTTTTCTTCCTAATTTCTTTTGTCTGCAGACTTTCTTTCCTCAGTTCTCAGGCTTAACTATCTCACACTACAGTAGCAAAAATGACAGTTTTTTTTAGGAGACAATGTGGAAAATTTCTAGACTTTATTGTGGCAAGGTATAAGGGGAGGATAGGAATGAAGTATGCATATATTGTGAGATTCTGCATTACTATTAGTCTTCGTATCGTTCTTATCATCCATCTTCTCCCACTTATGACTGCATGACTGTTTGTTGCTTATATCCTTATGATTTATATTGATATTGATAGTTTCCTAATTGCTTATTTATACCCTATGACTATCATTAAGTGTTTTACCTTATGATTCTTTTATGTACACTGAGAGCATATGCACCAAAGACGAATTCCTTGTGTGTCCAATTACACTTGGCCAATAAGGAATTCTATTCTATTCTATTCTATTCTATTCTATTCTATTCTATTCTACTCTACTCTACTCTACTCTACTCTACTCTACTCTACTCTACTCTACTCTATTCTAAAACATTAAAATATAAAATGCAAAATTTTAAATGTAAACATTTAGATATTTGCTGTACTAAAAATGGAGAAATATTTTATCTAGTCTTGTTATACTGTATTCATACTGATTGGATGGTATGGACTGCAGAATATGAAAATGTTAACTACTAATAAAAACGTTGCAATGATTTTTAATACTATTCTTCTATTTCCAGATATATGTATGGGAACTAATGGGATCAAACTTCAAGGATGTAAATACAGATTAGACATTAGAAAGCACTTTTCTACAATAATAACTGTCAATCAAAGGAACAGCTAAACACAGAGTGGTTTCTTCCACTTCACTGGAGACTTACAAATACAGATTGGGTAGTTATCTATCAGGGATGATGTAGTGAATTCTGCATGGTGCAGAGACTTGAACTTGATGGCATCTGATGTTCTTTCCAACTCTATAATAAGGACTTAGGCTGGTCCTATAATGTAATGTAATTCTTAATATTCCATTATTATCAGTAGGGAATGGATGGGATCAAAGCTATGGCACAATAGTCTAACATTCCCAAGCTAGTTGCCACCAGATCTGTGGCTAGTTGCCATGCTGACTGAGAAGTCTGTACAGTAGCAGATTAAGAAAAGTTAAAATAAGTATAAATTTTACATAACTCAATATTATTAATCTATTAAAGCAGCAAAAGAAAAGTGCTTAGAAAGTGAGTTATGATATTCATTTAGCAGTTATATCACTTTGGTATATTTGCCTCTATAAATACCAAACTCCTGTATATTACAAGCAAAATAACAAAGATGTTTTTATATAAGAATGATGGGTGCTGATTTTGCAATTGAGTAAATGTATTGTTAACTTGAAAAATTTATGAGATGTTCTTCTGTATTTCTTTAGGCAAATATTTTGGGGAATATAATGCATAATGGCTTGGGATGAGGGGTGGATATAATCTTCAGCTTCTTATTTAAGGAACTTAAAGATACTCATGGAAAATTGCTTGCCCTTCTAAGACAATTTTTTCCAACTCATCACAATTGGCTGAGATAATGAATCTCCAGGCCAGCACATTTGAAAAATACCAGACTGGGGAAGGGTGGCCACTTAACAAAAATATATTTCACCCATTTTCTTCCATTGTTTATAAAGCATCACTCATTCTCAGGAAGTAGATGCTTCTTTTGTGGTTTAATGTTTTGCATAAATCTCTTGCTTTTCAATTTTCAGAATGATTTCCTAGTGTTAAAACTTTTTTAACAAAAATATATGGAGCTTATAATTCAATATATCTTTATTTCTCCCACCATGTACATACAAATGATAGTAAGCTTCTATAATTATGGGCCCAGAAAGGCAAATCTGAAATGAAATCTAGTCTGAGAGATTTTTTAAAACTTCAGATGAAATTCTTTTAATATACCATTGCTGTGTGTTTACAAAAACAGTCTTTCTGCGGCAAACAGTAAAACATTCTTAAATATAAAAGCACAGGTAATATTTACCAAACCATTTATATTTAAATAAAAGTAAGGTTGTTAGAAAGAGAGTGAAGGAATTCTGCAATGGTGGATTGAATTTCTGAAATCAACAGATGTTCTTATAATTTATTAATATATCTCAGAACCTGAATAAATTTGTCATATAATAATAACCATATCAAATGAAATCATGCCTGTCAGTGATTGACAGGTTTATTCCCAAATGTACCACTCAGTTGTCCCTGCCTGCCTACAAGAGTTTAGTAAATGAACAAAGATGGCAATCATTCTGTGTTTTTTTATCCCATAAGTATGCTATTTCAAAATATATTTTCTGTTTAGAGAAAATCCATGCGTTCCTTTCTCTACCAAAACTTTTTTGAGAGTCTACTACCTTTTTCCTACATTGACATTCACAATATGAGGATGGAATAATATTTGAAGTCTATTGTGAAAATGCTAACAATAATCAGTCTATAAGAGTTTGATTTAGATAGATAGGACTATATTTAAAACCTGATATTTTTAAAAGGCTGTATATGTGATGGATATTTTACAGATTGTCTTGCTTTTCAATTTTCAAAATGGTAACAATTGATGAGAAGTCAGACCTGCCATGCATTACATAGACCTGGTTGGGGATGATAGGATTTACCTCAGAAATATTCCTTCCATAGACTCTGAGGTAGGGATAGCGTTATATCCATAAAGCCACTGTGGTAGCTTCCAAGAGCACTATTCCATGGGTAAGCAGACCTGACACCCTATTTGTGAATCTGTAATATTGGGAAAATATGAGATTGCTGCTTGTGTACCAACCTTCCAACTACACAGCAACTTCCCTTCCTGAGCTATTTGAAAAAAAGCCTGGGTGGCAGCAGAGTTCCCCAGGCTTATGGTTATGGATGACACTAACCTGCCTTTGCTACATCCAAAGTCAGAAGCAGTTAGACAGTTCCTAGCCAGCATAGACTTGATCCAAGCAATTGCTGTCTTGTTTTGTAATGGAGATTACACATCACATTGGGATTTTATCTCAGGATACTGGAAATATGATCTGAAATTGGGAGATATTGTCATCAGTCGTTTGTCATAGACTGATCACTCTCTCTTAACATTGATGTTTTTTGTAGCTACCTTCCCACCCATCACAGGAAAGAATGCTTGTTTTATTGTTTTTCTCCAGATATCTGATAGGCCAATGTTTCTGGAGGCCAGTTGGAATAATTATTGAAGCTTGGGAGTACAATTCAACTGAGGCTTCAGTTACTGCGTAGAATCAGCAAATGATGTCAGTTTTGGATCACATCACACATATGTGTTCTCTCTGTATCCATAGATCCTGAAGAATCTCCTGGTTTTGAGATGAACTTGAGAAGATGGGGCTTAAAAGATGCTTAGAATGCCACTGGAGAAAGACCAAAAGCAAATGCAACTGAGTTCAAATAAGAGCCTGTAATAGGAATCACATTGTGATTCTAAACACAGAACAAAAATGTATTTATTTTATTTCCAACCTTTATTGCATTAATGGATAGTTACCCAATGACTATATTTCAAATGACTTGATGCCTTCTGGATATTGTGAGGATTATACTAAGCATCTATTTGATGAAGTTGCTTAGATTAGCTTGGAATGAGACTCCAAGTGTTCTGGTTCAGAGAGGACGTTGGCCCAGTTTGTCCAGTTATCTGAGCTGTTCAATCCAGTGATTCCTTAGAAAGTTGACAACATTATTTGGAATGTTGAATTGTGCCACCTGTGTGTTAGATCCATGCCATCCATGTGGAAAGGTCATTCTCACATACCATTATATGGTCATTCATGCCTTGGTAAACTCCATTTCATTTATTTTAATATTGCAAATTACCTCAAATCTTCAGAAAGTGTGGTGGTATAGGAAAGAAGGATGGGTAAATTTATTAAGGCCCTGGCAATTCAGATGAATCATACTTGGGCTGCAAGACTATTTCTAGGCAGAACAGTTTAAGTTAAATTGTCAAGTTTATTTCTATAATATATTTCTTTGGGTATTAGCCCCCACCCCACCCTTGGACTCATGTATACTTAAAATTAGTTTTTAAGAAACAAATTTCTATAAAATCTAATTTACCCCAGATTTTGAGTTTTAAATCACTAATGTTAGTTCATTTCTCTACTTGTTTTTTTAGTTTTACTAAGGACTAACACTTTTCTGCTCCACATTTCTTATAGATTATTGTTCATGAGCCAAGATATCAGTGTTATATTTCTTAATGATTTGTCTTTTATGCTCCTCTTATTATGTAGGACAGAAATATCTTAATGTGGAGCTTGTTCAAAATATTTATCCCTACAAATTCTCTCTCCCATCCCCAATTTTGGATACGGATCAACTGAGGTAGCTGTAATTTCCCTTCGCACCATTATTAATAGCACAAAGGGAATATTCAAATATGTTTTTAAAATTATTCAGCTACCTTCCTCAGTTATAAAGCTAGCTTTACAACTTCTCCTATTATTCCAAATTCTTCTGGTACATAATATTACATATTTAAATTATTCCTATTTCTGTTGTGTCTATTCCCTGCAGGAGGGACTATTTCTTATGATCTGTGTTGCTCATTTTAACATTGAAGGAACTACTGGAGCTTGTAAAAGTAGGTTAATAAATATATATAAATGCTGAGAATCCCCTGTCTGAGTACAATTAGCAGCTAAATGGAGGGAGGGGTACTCGTAATGTTCTGAAGTAGTGTTATAATAAAGAAACCATTGACATGTTTTAGGAAACATATTACTTTGATGATTAAAGATTGTTGTACAGTGTTAAGCATTACTTTTCTTAATATTAATTCTTAAAGGAGTATAAAAATTAAATTGGGGGATGTCATTGTTTTTTACAACTTTTCATGCAATGACCTTGATGATACCTTCTAAAGCATTTACATGGTGATTGTACTGTATAAGAAATGTTGATATTCCAGGCTTGTTAATTCAAAAATAAAGTAATAAACCCTATCTGAGAATTACTGACTATGGCTACATAATATGGGCTGATTGTTGATTACCAACAATCTACCCAGCAATACTTATGAATGCTGGGACTTGCAGTTCAGTTACTCCTACTCTACAAATGGTTGCCAATCCCACTGTTTGTAAAAAGCACCTTTGTGAACTTTGTTCTGTAAAATTATTGAAAGCAGGTAAGGGAACATGTTATAACATTATGTCTGTAATTTAGTTGCAGAAAAGCAAAAGTTTAATTATCTTTCTGGCAATTCAAATGTTCATTGGCAAGTCTTTCCTTCCTTCCTTTCTTCCTTCCTTCCATCCTTCTTTCCTTCTTTCTTTTTTTCTCTTTTCTTATTCCCTTTCTCTCTCTCTTTCTTCCACTGCAACAACCACCATGTTGCTATTCTCTTTGATCAGTGTCCTGTCAGGATTAATTTATCTACACTGTCATCTTGTTGCAACACAGTGATGCCCTGCCTAAAATATCTTCATAATTTTGATGATGCCTCAAAAGATAGTTAATTAATGCCCCTGAGAGAGATTAATGCTCCAAAAACTTATAGCATGCAATTTATGTATAAACTGCCTCAATTAATATATTCATTAATCAAGTATCCATGCATCCCTTATAAGAACTGTTCAGAATTAGCTCCATGTAGTAGAAGCACAGAATGAATGGTCTTATCAAAAAGCATCCTTCAAGGCTATTGACTATTTAATGTAAAGAGTCCTGCTTGAAAAAGAGTAAATATCATAGATCAAAGAACAAGTGCTATCTACTATGATCCATTCATTTTCTTTCTCGTTTCATAGTTTTAGTCAAGAAACAATAAAAGGCATAAGACACTGACCACAGCCTTCCCACTTTAGATCTAAAGCTCTTCTTGCTATCTGTGTTAGATCGCGCAGCATAGGAAAGACTCGAGCCGCAGTGATCGTCAGCTCTCGTTTATTGGTCTCAGTTCATAGTAATCCGGACTGCTGGCAGGCTGCGGGGAACCCGCTTTTAAGGGATTCCCCGGCTCGCCTGCCGACAACTGGCATTGGTTCATAACTCCCGCCACTAGTTAGCCAACCAGCGGCGGTTCATGCAAATGAGCAATCAGGGGGACACAACAATCTTGTGTTCAATCTCTGGCATCTCCACTAAAAAAACAATTTAAGTTTTTAGTCATAATAAATGAATCTGAAGAGGCTGGGAATTGCAGACATTATAAACTGATTAGTTTTCCAAGGTGGTACATTCCATATGACTCCATTTTGGGGGTTTTCCGGAAAGGTGTATTTAATAGCAGGGCAGCTTTTCTGCCAATGGGAAGACATAATAGTAGGCAAGCTGTCCAAACTGTCTGACTATAAATAAAAAAACTTAGAGCGATGACACAGATTTTCTAATATTATCACCGTATTCTGAGTTTCCTTGCTTTGTGAAGGCTGATCTGTACATGATGTACATTTCATGTCAGTTATGTACTTTAAGTTAAGTAAAAGTTGGTGCAATAAAGACGAGATCTTCACTTTATTTTACATCTCTCACGGCAAACAAAAACCATAGGAATAGAACGTAGCTCCAATTAAAATTAAAATGATTACTACTTAGACTAAAACCTTTTTAAAAAAAACATAAAGGGTATATATAATTTGTTTTGAATAGTGGATAAAGGTAAGGAGGTTAATGTCTACATGTGTCTACACAACAAGGAGAAAAGAATGCACAAAATCATTTGGTATTATCTCCCTGGAAATACGGTTAAAATTTTAGACTGCGCTGAAATGAATAGGTTAACGTTAAGATTAAAGGATAAAGAGGATTCTCTGTACTACAAGACTTGGGGGAAATTTTATGCGTGGTTAGAAAATGAATATATATGAAAAAGAGAAGGGGGAAAAAGTGAACGATAAACTCAGAAGCGATACCGTGGAATAGATAAGGAGGATAGGGGAGGGAAAAGAAAAAATGGGAAAGTTTTGATTGGTATGAAGTAGACAAATACATAAAAAAATCAAAATATTTGAGTATGTAAATTGATATAGAATGAAATAAGTGAAATGTAAGATGTTGTAAAATGAATTC
>JANHFT010000810.1:6885-25678 GCA_032467955.1 Pseudoxenodon macrops | reverse complement strand
GAATGTTGGAGGGAAGGTAGGAAGATAGGGAAGGAAGGAGGGAGAGAGGGAGGAAGTTATGGAAGGAAGGAGGTAAGATAGAGAACATAGAGAAGAAAGGAAGATAGGGAAGGAAGGAAGGGAAAGAATAGGGAGGGAGGGAGGGAGAGAGGGAGAGAGGGAAGGAAGGAAGGATAGAAGGATAGAAGGAAGGAAGGAAGGAAGGAAGGAAGGAAGGAAGGAAGGAAGGAAGGAAGGAAGGAAGGAAGGAGAATGCACAAATCCACAGCTACACCTACTATTGGTCTTGGCGGCTGCACTAAGGATAATATCAACTATGCAACTCACTGAGATAACTGCAAGTACAATTCAGGATAACCAGTAAAATTTGGATCCAGGGATGAAAGAGTTGTGCGTGTCCAGCAAAATCCCCCAATTCCCACCCATCCCCAAATGTCACTTTGAATGTACACTATTCGGCATGCATTAAAATGACATTTCATTGCGTGCAGCTCTCAAAGGGTCACCTCCTCCTCCGGTATACACTACATATACATGACAAGATAATAAATCAATAAATACAAAATTATGCACGTGCCCTCATATATTATACGACACAGAGAAACAACACAATCTAGTTCGGATGTGTGGACGTACACAGCGAGATGTTGGCATTAACCAGATTTGACCAATTCTTTTTTCCGCTTCTCATGCCCTCATTTCCGGCGCTTATCATTTCTTACTTAGTTTGCGTACTTTGCATAATGGTGCTCACTTCCCAAGGAAATGTTGCGATGGGTAGATAATTAGGTGCACCTGTAGGCGTCGGTCCAGATGCGATGGACTTACACTTGTTCTTATCTGGCCTCAATTATTGCATTGGTCCACCTTCCTTCCTAATCTGATTGTTCTATCCATTCAATCGCTGCAACCAGCAAAGGATGCCTCTTGTGTGGGTATTTGTGTGTGGGTTGGAAATACTATACTGGAGTAAGGTGAAAGACAAGGGATAAAAGAAATGACATAAGTGGAACAATTGTCTATAGGTGGTGCAAAGAAAAATGATCTCAGAATATTTGCTACGAAGGTTACAAAGTAAATTAGCAACGTAATACGTTAAATGACAAAATTAGTTTGTATTAAAGAGTAAGAATGATATAGGAAGAGGGAAGACAGACAAAAACCACGTTTTCAATACTGTTTAAAAAAAAGAAGTGAAGTAACATGTTGGGTATTAGATAATATATAGATACTACGCAATAGAACAATATTAGAATTGTACAAGGTGATAGGATACAAGGGGAAAAGGAAAGACCATGTCTTTCATTACTAGAATGAAAGGAGAAGAAAAAGATAAAGGTGGGGAAAAAGGGAATTAAAATAGGGATAATATTAGAGGGGGGAAAGAGTAAAAGATAGATATTAAAATGATAAGCAATATGATAGAAATAGTCAAAGGCTCAGAAATGAAAGTATGATAATAGAAGTAATGTGTTAAAATCAAAATGAAAAAGAATTGCAATTAGTAAAAAAATGTTATGATTATGTGAATGGATGTGCTATCCCAGAAAACAAACATTCATGACATGAGATGTATAAAGATGAAAAAATTAAAAAAAACTTATTAAAAAAAACACCAACAACAATGCTACCACCCTTCAAAAATATTCTATGTGTCAAATTGGTCAAACAAGTGGCAATTTCAAATCTCAAACAACAAATCCTCTGTCTTACACATTGACAAAAATAATCAGAACATAAAATACAAGCTAGATGGACATGATCTTGTAGACGACCCACTGTAGCAACACTGCCAAAAAGGCATTAAGAGTTGTTAACCTAATCTTGTGTAGCTTTTTCTCTGGTAATATTGTATTTCTAACTAGAGCATACAAAACATTTGCTAGACCAATTCTCAAATACAGCTCATCAGTCTGCATATCAGATATTAATACAATTGAAAGAGTCCAGAGATATTTCACGAGAAAAGTCCTCCATTCGTCTACCCACAATAAAATATCTTATGCCACCAGACTTGAAATTTTGGGCTTAGACAACTTAGAACTTCAACACCTTCAGTCTGACCTAAACATACTAAATAAAATTATCTGCTACAATGCCATACCTGCCAATGACTACTTCAACCACAATAATATATGACAAACAACAGATAGAAACTTAATGTAAATTGCTCCAAACTCGATTGCAGAAAATATGACTTCTGCAATAGAGTGGTCAATGCCTGGAACTCACTACCTGACACTGTGGTTTCTTCCCCTAACCCCGAAAACTTTAACCTTAGACTGTCTACTGTTGACCTCACCCCATTCCTAAGAGGTCTGTAAGGGGCGTACATAAACGCACCAACATGCCTACTATCCCTCTCCTAATGTCCCTTTTTATTCATATCCTTTTCATGTATTCAAAATCATGTTTATACTTTTATTTGTTATATATGCTTGACAAAATTAAAATAAAATAAAATAAAATCTTAAAGGCTAAGCTATTCAAGAGAGGATGCAGGTTCTACTTGAAAAGTACAGTTAGAATATACCATCCAAGTCATAAGATGCTTTATAGTTCACAATCTGCACCTTAAATGGTACTCAGGCAATGCAGCAACACAGAATGCTAAAACGCATCTCGTTTGCCAGAAAGGATCTACTGAATTCTTCCTTGACTTAAGATTCCAATTAGTTTTCATAGGCAGCTTTAAATAAAATGTGTTATACTGATCTAACCTTGTGATGATAAGGGCTTGAGTAAGCATTACTAGGCATTTGTTCTCCAGAAATGCTCCAAGCAACTAGTACACCTACTTAAGTTGGACAAAGATCCCAGCCACAGCTATGAACAACATTTCCTGATGAATGGGAAACCATGCATATACTTCTCCTTCATATGTCTGTGATCCCATACTAGAACATTTTTAGAGCAAGTACTAAGCCAGATTGATTTTGATCAATGCTAATTGATAGAATAGATTGGAAGAAACAAACTCTGGATAGATTCATCCAGAGTTTGTTTCCTCCTATCTAATCCCTACATAGTCTTTCACTCAGCCTTATTGATGACCTCACCTACCATTTTTAGAAAGATATTGAATAACATATGGGTGACAGCTGTGCCCTATGGTGCACTTCAAAATAGTGATGAAGAGTTGTATCTCTGAAACCACAGCAAAACTCTCTGAAATAGTGTCATCCATCAGATGGCCCACAGATGGTCCAGAAAAATATCATGATTGGCAGTCCCTTTTTCCTCTTTTTCCTTTCAGAATATACTTTGTGTTTTACAGCCTGTGAAAAAAATGAAATCCAAACTCTTTGGAAAGAATGTCAGTAGCTCCATCTAGTCATCCAAAGTGGTCAATTTCCATCTACATGGGCCTAGCCAATAGATTCAGAAAATTGTCTGGCAACTGACCCATCTTTCTAATGTGTAGTTGAATGATAAATCATGGGCTACTTTTCATCAGTTATGTCATAGTATTGAAAAGGATTAAATCAAAGATGAAGCTTTGGAAAATAATAGATGAATTCTATCTCTTCCATCATCTTAGCATAGGATCAGCATATCAGATGCTTAAGGAGATCATGCACAATGAAGAATTTGTTGTAAGAAGAAATAAAGGGATCGACAGATAAGTTCTTGCCTCCACTTACTTGCCACTTACAAAGTCTTTGCATTTTTGCAAAATTAGCTCATTGTCGTTGTGTGCTAGAGCCAGCTTTTTCTTTAAAGCTTAACCTGAAGGCTAGCAATATGATAAGTGATAATTAAACATCTGTAACATAAGCAATTCAAAATATGCAGATTAGCATATTATTATGCAGGTTATTAAAAGGAGCTTTCCCAAAATGGTTTTTGTTCCAGTATCTAATTCATCATCAGTAAATATTCATATACAAAATATTGGCTATGTATGAAATGTGAATTTTTTTGCTGTGGATTATCCCTGAAGACAAATGCTTTCTGAATTCAAAGATCCCTGATGAAGCTTTGTTAATAAGGTAATGCCCTCATTCAGCTAGACAGTCAGCAGGTACTGCAAAGCAAATAAGAACATCCCCACATAGTTAATGCCTCTTATTATCAGTGATGAACTAGACTTGTTTTATCAAGCACCATTGATGTCTCTTTCTATTTAAATTGCCTCTAAGACAGCAGTGTTAATTATTTTTCAGTTAGATACATGTCAAATAGCTCAATATGAGGAATATATTCAGAAAAAAGTGTGGTAATATAGAAAGTAGGCAACACATGTTACAGCTAGACCAGTCATGGCTAACTTTTTCCGGACCGAGTGCCCAAAACATGTGTGAGTGCATGAGAATGCACTCAGACCCCCAAAATGTAATGTGCACATGCCCCTGCACATGCGATCCATAGCCATGCATATGCGATCCACCACCATGAATGCACGTGCGCCCGCCATCCCTTCCTCCCATACATGCACATGTGCCACCTACACATGTGCCCTGCCCCATATGCATGCGCGGCAGAGACCCGATGACCAGCTGGCTGAGAGAGGCGCACATGCATACACAGCAGAGCTAAACTGTGGTGATTAATCACGTGCCCACAGAAAGGGTGCAGGTTCGCCATCACGGAGATAGACTGAAGTTGAGGAAAGTAGCGTCATACCATTTGCGTACTTCCAAAAACCCTACATGGACTTGTTCAAAAAGTCAACTCAGTTAGTTCAGTTCACTGGGTACTATTCTTTCAGTTCACCTCTTCTCGGTGTTTGCTTTGGATAGACCTCATTCATTCCCAGTTTCAATTAGAATCAATTTTAGTATAAGCTTTTATGTGTTATAAACAATATCTAATCTATACACTTATACTCAAAAGTATGATTTCCCCCCGAATGTATGGCTGTAGGAGATGGACCACAACGATGAGCACTAAAGAATTAATGAATTGATCCTTTTGAACTGTGATGTTGGAGAAGACTCTTGAGAGCCCCTTGGATTGCAAGAAGATCAAAGCAGTGAATCCTAAAGGAAATCAACCCTGACTGTTCTTTGGAAGAATAGAAACTAAAAGTGAACATCAAATACTTTGGCCACCAAATGAGATGGCTCATTGGAAAAGACCCTGATGTTGGGAAAGATTGAAGGCAAAAAGAGAAAAGAACAGCAGAGGATGAGATGGTTAGATAGTGTTGTTGATGCAGTGGGCATGTCTTTAGGCAGACTCTGAAAGAGAGTGGAAGATAGGGGGCCTGGTGTGTGTGGTCCATTGGGTCACAAAGACTCAGACATGGCTTAGCAACTGAGCAACAAACAAAAAAATCTATATACTACTAAAATTGTGTCTATTTTTTTTAACTGTCAACTGGGTGAAATTGCAAGGTTTTTAGTAATGTTGTGGATGTCTGATTCCCAGTACATGGAGGCTGGTCAGTTTTGGATGGGGGAAACTGTCTGGAAACTGGAAATTGTTTCTGCTTTAGCTGCTATACCCAATTGGCAATTGTCTGTTTTGGAACAAAGGCTGAAATCTGAAATCTCTTAATGGCAGTGGGCTGTAAGAGAAGGAGGAGGGAGGAACACCAATGCCGGCTGGAGTGATGTGGATGTGGATCAGTGGATGTGGGAGGAAGGAGGCCTTTAGAAACATGCTAGGATGATGCATGTCAGGGTATACAGTTTTCCTTACAGTCCACAGCTACCTTTGTTCCCTCATTCCTCAGAAAAGTGGCAGGCATTTCCATGGGTCAGCCTAGGGGATGCGGAGTAATTTCCAAGCTCTCTCCAGCTTTCCACAAGCAATATCAATGGTGAAGCCAGCAGTAAGTTAGAAATCACTTCTGCTCCCACTGGTTTTTTTGTTTGTTTTTTTGCCTGTTTTTGATTATTCTGTTTCTCTGTTTGTGTGAGGAAATATCTCTGAAAGGATAATCCAAAATATCATGGGTAGTCTAATATTGATTTAAAGGGAAATAAGAGAAGCCAGATGAAAAACATATTGCCCTCTAGAGGAGGTTTTCATAACTTGCCTTTTTAGGGTGCTTTATGTAGAGGACAGAGGCACGCCAGGCTTACTACCAATAGAATACAGATCAGGAACAATCTTTCTAAAATAGAGATAGCCATATTTTATACAACATATTATTCAAAATTAAAATGTTCAAAAATGTTTTTATTTAATTTCAATTATATATAATTTTAGAGGTCAGTAAATGCCATCTACTGGTTCTCATGAATTCTGCATTCCTATAGCAACTCTGAACTAGATGTACAATATATGTACTGTGCAGTCTGCTTAAGAAGTAACCTGGAGAGACTGATAGTAGGTTCCAAGGTTCAGTGTCATTCTTCATGGTATCCTTTTGAGTAGTTTATCCTGGTGATTCTTATAGTAGATATGCCTTCTTCATGATTACTTCCAAAGGAGGATTCAGGGATCAATGTTTTACACCTGTATAGTTGTGCTTTGCCAGGAGTTCGGCCTTATTTGGCACATGAGGCTGGCTCATGCAGTTGCATAATCTCATCCCTCTAAGTGCTTTCTCCAAGTGAAATGCCTGCAAGCTTGATCAAAACATCTTAGATTATGATTGTTTTTATGGCAATGGAGGATAATTTCAAGTGTTGTGAATTACCAACTGGTCTTGTGAAACAGTTTTTGCTGCACTTTTATTTTATTTTTTATTATTAGAGCTTTATTATTAAAGCTGTGGTGGTGCAGTGGTTAGAATGCAGTACTGCAGGCTACTTCTGCTGACTGCCAGCTGTCTGCAATTTGGCAGTTCGAATCTCACCTGGCTCAAGATTGACTCAGCCTTCCATCCTTCCAAGGTCGGTAAAAGAAAAAACCACATTTTGGGGGCAATATGGTGACTCTGTAAACCACTTATAGAGGGCTGTAAAGCACTCTGAAGCAGTATATAAGTCTAAGTGCTATTATTACATTTTAGTTACATTTTTATCATTTTAATCCACTAGATATGTTCATGGTTTCTCTATCTATTTGTTACTTAGCTGATATGTATAACTTAATTAATTTTAACTGACAAATTATTGAGCAGTTTAAAAGTTTAACAAAGAAACAAGTTATCAGTTTTTCTATCAGAATCTTAAAAAAAATATACAGCTAGAAATTACGGTAGGTATGGATGAGTAATGCAAATGCATCATAGAACTTGGTAGGCAAAATAATAATTTCTATATTGTATATGGCTTGCACATCATTTCCTCTGTGAAAATAGTTTAACTATTTAACTTTTCAGTTCAGGTTCAAGAATTAATATTGAGATAGAAATTTGGCATCCATGTAGTACAAAAATTATGATTTTTGCCCTGTCATCAAGTAACTACCATAGTAATCAGAGACCTCAGGAACCAGTACTGCTATTGTACTAACAGCTATTTGATAGTCTTGTCATTTCCTATAAAAGAAATCTAACAGTGTCCATCAGTTCATTTTAGGATTGGGAATTTTAATTTCTCCTGCAAATCCAATGAAAATCAAGTGTCATTGTGGCAAAACTTTATGTTGTATGCTTCCCTTATACATAGTGCTGCTTTTTTGCTTCTGAATCTGATTGTTTTCCCATGGAATCAGTAGCTTCTCTCTATTCTGGAAAATCTTCCAAAGGAATCCCTGAGGATCTGTAAGCAGACAGATGTATGAGCAGGGCTTATTTAACTGTCAGCCACTTTTCGTTTTAATCTCTTGGGGAAAATAGACAATGGCTTATTTGGACTATGAACCATTTTTGTTGGATTATTACAACAAACTTATTATTACAAACTCTGATGCAAATCCATTCTATTGTTTAAATGACAAATAACAGCAATTATACATATCAATAGGAATGAATATGTATTTTAACATCATGGAAATAACAGAAAATGGAGCGGATTTTCCAAAACTATCCAAAGTAGAAAGGTTGAATGGATTTATTACCATTCCTTTTTTAACTTTTAAACAAGATGACTAATTTTTCCACCTATACTAGCTACACTAGCATTCTAAATATTTAGTTTAATGCAAATGCTACAATCTTAATTTATGTGAGATCTAACTTAACTTGCTGTTTGGACAAATAAATCATAAGGTAAGGAAGTGATGGAAGGCTGAGTCAACCTTCAGCCTGGTGAGATTCAAATTGCCAAATTGCAAGCAGCCATCAGGCAGCAGAAATAGCCTGCAGTACTGCATGATTTTATCCATTACCACCCTTCTTTTAGCTCATCATTTTTTTCAGATGTTTTGTAATATTGTAAAACACCACAGGATCTTCATTAATGTTTTTCAAATATTTTGTAACCTATTCTTGGAATACCAATTGGCTATTGAAACGGAAGATTATAAATAATAAAGACAGGGGCAGGGGAAGAAAGCTGGGAATATTAAGTATTTGTGAATAATTTAAAAAAACTTCATATTTTATAGAAATCTATCTAATGTGAATTAGGAATAAAAATGTTCTGAATAAAAAGATTCCCAATATATAGCTTTAGGTCATTCTCTCTAAAGTGAACAGATATCTCTCCATGGAATACCTAATGAAACCAGCTGAAGAAAATGAGACTTAATATGCTGACTGCTGTCACTCTTATAAAAAAAAATCTTGGTATAAGCTTACTAGTTGGAATAAAGATTTATCTATAGATATTGTTTTCAGTCATGAGAAACATTCAACTCATCCTGTCTTTTCTTACTCAAAGCTTTTATTTTGTTTGATGGATCTTTCTTCATAAGTAAACATAGACTCCAGTTTACTGAACAGAATGGGACTTATTTTAGAATAAGCGCCTATATAAGATTATCCTAGCAACAGAGTGCATACTTTCCTTTCTATTTATGTGTTGATTGGTGATTGCAAAACTTTGGGTTGTGTTTTGACTGGAGGCAAAGATTGAATCCAGGGCACAGCAGGATAATTTAGATGACTTTTTACTAGTCTGAGGCAAAGTAGACAATTTCAACATGCTATTTTCCAATTTTGAACCCCTCTGGCTCTTATTTGTCAAATTGGAAGGCTCTATCTCAGCCTAGTCAAAACAGTACAGGGGAATTTAAGAAACCTTTGCCATTCCTTTCCATAACAACCTGCTAGGGAAATGAAGTATTAAAACTATACTCCTTTGCAAATCGATCACTGTTAGCTACAAGGTTTGAACAGGTAGCAGGATCACTGTTGGGTAATGGAAGGGCAAGATGGGTTAAGTATTTAGCAGATTAATTCACTGAAGTTTAATATGAGTTCGGGGCAGTAGTGCTATTCAGCTGGTTCTATCCGAATCGCGCAATCAAGTTGCAGTGGCTGTGGGAGGTTCTGCCCACCTACCCGGACGTCACCACATCCCATTTTTGATGCTCTGTGCATGCGCAGAAGGCTCTGCGCATGCATGGAGATGTCACATGCGAGCTGAGCAAGGGCACACGTGCTTACATTTGCGAACCAGTAGTGAAGGTAAGTGAATACCACCCCTGGTATTATGAAAGTGGTTTGAAAATGTAGTTGCTAGAAAGGAAAAGGGAAAGGAAAAAGAAAGGTAAAGGGTAAAGGATGGTTATAATAACACATGATAGAAACAAAGTTTGCAATTTGGCTTGCGAAATATCAGAATTTCCATTTTCAGAAGAAATTATTGGCTAAACTTGAAGATGGAGCTTTGGAAGCAAATAGTAATTTTAGTTCCTTAATTGACCATTTCTCTCTCAAGTTGTAAAGTACATTGTGATGGCCTTTGTAGTTTTTGTCTGAATTTATCTATGTAGAATTGTCCAGAAAAATTCTGAACAATTGGATGCTTATAAGGAAAAATATTTTAAAAATCTACATAGCAGTAGCCTTGCATCAAACATGTTCTTAAACCCCATAGCAAGAAAACATCTGTATTCCTTAAAGGAATGAGATTTTTTTTGTTTCATTTTGTCTGTTTGTTTGTTTATTTAGAGTGCAAGATGAATCCTCCCAGGAAATTCTTTATAAATTGGGGAAACGAGAATGAGTCAGGGCAATCCATTCCACTCAGGCAGTTTCTAGGGCTACAATCTGCAAAATAGGTTTGGTAATCTCTTCACCTCTGTAAAAGCAACCTGTGAAATTACCCCTTTTTGTTTTCCTTCCTGTGGTAAAGTACTCTGAGATTAGTAAAAGTCCAACCATCACAGAGGTGTAACTGTTTTGAAGGAGGTTAAATTGGCTCTGCATTTTCTCCCAGGAGCTTGCTTGGTCTGTGATTAGGTTTCCCCCCACCCCATGCTCCAATTTTTGTATGCTTCTTGCAATACAATGCCATTTGAATCAGGGCACTGCATTTTACTGTTTATGCATCTGCAGAAAAGAAAAGAAAATATTTTCTAGAATGTCTTTGAAACATTTAACTTTATTGTAATATGTTCCATATGTGTGGATCTGTGTTTCCTCTAAACTCCTTAATTTCAAATATGTTTTGGATTAATCTCTGTGTCTGGATGTAGACATGTATATTATTTGTTCATGGTCTCAGTTTAACTGATCTGAAAGTATGTATAAATGATTGGATTTGTTTTAATATATTTTATTTATACAGTCTTTTCTTCAAACATTTAGTGCTCTCTAATGTCACTTTGAGTATAGTTTATTTGATCTCATTTTTTTTCTGGATTGGACTCACAAAGATTCTATTGCATTTTCTTTATCTAGCTCAGCTTTTATTGAAACATCCTGCCCATTGTGAAAGCTGTAGTTAAATTCAGCCTGATAGCACCATGCCCGTAAAAAACAGGCTTGTTTTTTTTCTTCTTTACCTTTTTCCTTTTCTAAAAAAAATTATAGAGCTCCTGTGATACTGTTATTTTTTCACGAACTTAGTTTGAATTATCTATTAAAAGACTGTTTTCCACCCTTTCTTTGTGAAAGGCAGAGAGCATGTGTAAAAGAGGTTATTCCTATTCAGGTTGAGATGAAAATTATTTGCATATGGTTGGTTACTATAGACTGAATTGCACTTTCAGTAAGTGTGATCAGTTAGCAGGCAATCCCTGCAATGACAGTCCTGGGGCCCTGTTTTAAAATTCATGTTACTATTTTTGAAGGGAATATCTGCAGCACAGAAGGTAACCCATGGCAACCATCAGTGAAACTGCAATTCACACTGTCTAGTTTTATCACAGTGCTAGGGAGTTTATTTAAGCAATTGGGGGGAGGGTGTGTGAATGGGGAAGGGCTGGGAAACAGTCATTGCTCCTTCAAATCTATCTAACACATCCACCAACCTATAGCAGCTTTTCATTTCATTAAATGGAGTCATTCATACTTACCTCCCTCTTTCTTTGCCATTTGATTTTAAATGTAGGTAAGTTCAAAACGGCAAAACGGATTCTACATTCTCCTTGTCGTTCTCTGCTCTGTAATGGATCTCTTCTAAGTGTTTGAAGAGGGCATTAAGCATCAGTCATAATAAATATTCAGACACTTGTTTTATTCTGTTTATTTTTGTTCAATTCTTAGAGACAGCCTGAACTGGACAAGTTCCTGAAGTTTTCTTGCCAAGATTTTTCAGAAGTTATTTGCTATTTCCTCTTTCTACATCTGAGAGAAAATGACATGTCACTAAGTTGGCTTTGTGCCTAAGGTGGAACATGAACTGTCTCCTAGTTTCTAGCTCAATGTCTTAACCACTACTCCAAACTGCTCTCCATAAATAACTATTACATGTCTGTTCCATTCCAGAACAGTCAATCATTATATAAAGCATAAAAAGGTGTTAATAAATAATAAGCAAAAGGAATGAGAATAAATTATTCCTCAATGTAATTTATACAAGACCATTTGCTATGTCTTCACATATTAGCTTGTTCTTAAAAACCATTCTTGCTTCAACTATGTAGCTATACTTTATTCAACTTTGTGTGGTACGCCAATTACACAGTTTCTTGGATAAAGTTGGTCTCCACTTGGTCACTCATGTCCTGGATGTCTCCTATTTGGACTAGTGCCAGTTTGCTTCTGGGTTCAGTTCAAAGTGTTGGTTTTAAACCTTTAAAGCCTGACAGTAGATCAGGTGGATGTAACTAGGAAGAGATGATCCTTCAGATAACTTGGCCCCAAGCCACGAGGGGCTCTAAAATTGACAACCAACACTTTGAATTGCACCCGGAAGCAAATCGGCAGTCAATATCCTCCTTCCAGAGGATGGGTGCCCCCCCACTCTCATGGCCTTTCACAAATGTCTAAAGACCTGTCTCTGCAATCTTGTCTGGACCTTACAGAGGAGAACACAGCTGTGAGGCTGATTAGTACCCTGTAGGCCCACCCCTCCCCTTTTAATTAATTTAATTGTTTTTTAATATTGAAGTTTAACTACCTTTGCCTCTAATATAAATTTTATATACAGTTTTTATGTTGTAATATTTTACTTGTACAAGCCCAGAGTCCCACTGTGAAGGAGATGGGCAGTTTCTAAATTAGGTTTTTTTTTAAATAAGCAGGAGGAGAGCTGTGTTAGTCTGTGGTGGAAAATCAATCAATCAATCAATCAACCCACCAACCAGGCATCTGGCAAAACATTTTTTGAGTAACAAATGTTATTAAAAGGCAAAAGCTTTCATGAGGTACAGCTCACTTCATCAGCTGCACAGCATGGTCAGATGATGTAAGGCAAGGCTGGAGAAGGGAGAAGGCTGGTTATTATGCTGAGGCAGGATATATGTTAGACAGACTGTAGATACCTTATCAGTTAACAAGATTGCCTGAAACCTTTTGATTGCATGAGTTCAGAAATCTCTTGCTAAAAGATGCAGTTAAAGCCCCATTTGAAAGTATTGACCTTATAGAGACTTGGTTGAAATAGAAGTCAAGCCTCAGTTTACTTAGATACAGCAGCAGACTAAGAGTTGCATGGTAGGAAATGGGTGTAGCTTTAGCCTACAGGAACTGTTCAATGACTAGAAGCTCTGTCTAATAGTCTGCCCATTTTGAGTGTTTGCTGATTTGTTAGATTACTGGAATTGAACCAGAATAGTATCCTATCTACTCCTCTGTGAATAGTATCCTATCTACTCCTCTGTAAAGCACTCTTTTCCTAAACTAGCTGAGTGTTATCTTTGGCACCACACTAAATTATCCTAAACTTTTTATCTTGAGAACTTTTGGTGATCAAACTCAGGCAAAAGTAGGGCACACTGATCTCTATGTTCAATTTTGCTGGAGTCAGTGATAAGAATATGAAAGAGGTTTCTATAACATTGTTGTCATGGACACATTACTCTCTCATCAGTCTTAGCGGTGGTCATGGACCAATTAAAATCCAGGTGCCTGATGAATCCAGCTGGTTTTCTGAATACAGCTAGAAAATGTTATGCCTAAACTCTTGGCAATCCTGTTGAATACTGGCTGATCTGTGGAACATGGAGATAGTTTCAACAGTTAACAGTATCTTCCTAAGTAAAATAGTATATATAAAGAGTGTATATCTTTGTAAATTGTATATATAGCCATCCATCTTTAAAAAATAACTCTGGGTGGTTAACAACTGATTCACAAAAAGCAAGATAATTAAACCTGAATTAAGAATACTGTATAACAATGGAATTATACTAGACTATTATGTGAAGGAATGTAGACCTGGCCTTGGCAATGAAGCAAGAAAGAATGAACAGTTCAGAAAAGTTAACACAGCCCAGAAAAAGAGGAAAATAAATTATGCTGGTATAGATTTTGTTTTGAATAATAGGGCAGAGAGAAACACTAACAGGTTTTCTATATTCTATTATTCTCTCCTATAACAACACAGAACATTCCTGGAATCCCTGCCATGCTTGTTTCTATCTCAAAGAGCTGGCATCCTTTTCTCTCCTGCAGGACTCAAATGGCACTTTAGTTTAACAGTCAGGATCAGAATCAGAATGCCTGAAACCAATAATAAAATACAAAATGTGACAGTAACAATAGAGGTGCCAACTCTTCCTCTTAGAGAAATGATGGCTTCCTAGTCATAAAGGTACACAAAAAGAAAGACTTGTAAGGGCTGAACATTGAGACACTATGTGTATCACTTGAATCTTATACATTGTAGTTGCTGGTTTTCTGATTTACCTATGACTTTTCTAATATCAGTAACCAGAAAATCATTTTATTTAGTATGGTGATAACACAGGAGAAGTGAGTGAGTTGAAGTGTGAATCAGTAGAGAGTTAGAATCAAAGGGAAGGATTTCCAAGAGAAATCAGCCCAAGCATGGAGTGTGTCTTTTTCAGGCCCATTTGAAATCCTATTCCTGACAATGAGTGCAATGAGAGTTTAGTTTTCTGTCTCTGTTGCATTGTCCTAGAATAGTTGGTTTTCTGTAACAGCATGTCCATCAAAAGATTAGGGAAAGAAAGCCAAAGATGCACTGTCAGCAATTTCCATTGGTCCCCCCCCCTCCCAATCAGATTCACCTCACCTTAGAGTACATGAAAGGTAATGTTGACTGCTACTTGTCAGGTTCATGTAGATTTTTTCAGTTAGTGCAGGGTGGGAAACGATGGCAGTTTATGACTTGTGGACCTCAACTCCCAGAATACCTGAGCCAGGAATTCTGGTAGTTGGAAGTCTACAGATTATAAAAGGGCTATCATTAAACACCTCTGAATTAGTGGACATGGGGATGTGGACATGGTATATAAAGAAAGTAGGGACACCATGAATTTTTTACCCTTGTGGTTTCTGCCTGATTCATTGTGCAAGTTTGTAACCAACCCTATTATTAAGAACAATAATCAATGTTTTCTCGAATGTAGGAGGCATAACTCCATGATTAAAGCAGTTGTTACAAAACCTTTATTGCAAAGATAGTAGAAAAAATGCAATTGGTGCAAAATGCGGTGGCCAAATTTCTAAATGGTGCAAGGTATAACATGATGCCTGTAGTGGAAGACTTGTGCCAGTTATTAGTTGCCTAGTAGGCACAATGTAAGCTGTTAGTATTGACTTTTAAAGCCCTAAATGGTTTAGTGCCTGATTATCTATGAAACTGTTCCTCTCACCATAAACATAATTACAGTTATAGTTCAACCCATCTAGACAGGAACAGCTTGAAGAAGGTTACCAAAGACTATCGGGGATCCTATAGGACCTATCCACAGACAGCCTTGTGAAATTTTTACTTCTATTATCAATTCTAACATGGGTATCTTGGCTGCCCTTGGGCAAATAATTTCTTTTCCTAGTACTTGTCTTCCTCTTGAAAGAATTGAAAGATAATAGCTTTCTTTCTCACTGCTTGTGTTAAGAATAAATATATTAAAGAACAAAGCAACATTTTTAAGGGCTGCAATAATTCAGCTACGAAGTATTAGGTATGAAGGTAAACGGGAAATACTGGCCTAAAACAGATAGTAAAACCTCCCAAGACAATGAAGCTGGTTCAAAAAATGAAGCAGCTAGAGACATCAGACAGGTGAATGCCTTGTGAATTATGGTTGCAGAACTTAAAAGAGAGAAGGCACAATGGGTCATAGTGAGAAAATTTCCTACATTTGCAGAAAATATATATAAAGTATTCTTTATTATTTCAATTTATTCCTGACCTTTTTATCCCAAAAGTATTCATGCTGGTTAATAGTCAAGAAGAAAGTAAAATGAGATACAGTTAAACCCTAATAAAAGTAGTCAAAATTATGAATAATTTTATTATTATCTAGTAATATTATCTGTATGAATTTGGCTCATGTTGGCTGATCTCATTGTGATCTTGCAGTATTTCACTAAGGGCATTATGGAATTACAATGTATGAAAGCAAGTTTAACTTTGTTCAGTGTTGTTGTTCAGTCTAAACTGAAGCTTCTTATCTAATGTTGCAGAAAAGCTGCAAAGCCAAATCCATTGCCATCTTGTATTCCTGATTTAGATTAGGGATACACCAATTATCCCCATATATATGCACACAGAATCCACACGGTTACCAATCAGGCGGATAACTCCTTATTTAATTGCATCTAAGAAATGAATACACTTATCTCTTCCTTGAAAGATCATTATAAATGAGTACCATATATATGGGTATTTAATCCAGTAAAAATACAGTGTAAATCTAAGAGTAACTTAACACTTATGCATTGGATAAAAAATTATAGCAGTCTTATTAATTATAGTTCTTGTACCAGACCAATTTGTCATCTTAGAATCTGTCTCAAGAACAGAGCCTTCTGTTGTGCAAATAACCATTAATACTTGCCCTATCTGTAGCAATGAGAGACAATTATCCAGAGACGAGATTATACTGAACAGATACAATCTCTTAATTATATGGTTCACTATAATGTAGTATACTATTATTATAGCAATAACTGGGGGGAAATGGAGGTACTCTCTTTTTTTTAAAGTCACACTGAATTCTTTTAAACATGGTTTCAGATATCTGAAACTCTTTCTGTGCAGGCTGGCATCTGAAAGAATGAAATTCTACCTCCTTTAAAAAGTTGATTTGCATAGAGGGTAACACTGTAAACCTTCACACCCACATTATTCTGCTCTTTGCATTGATCACTTTCCCACATTCACATAATCCCCTTTGTATGAGATTAATACAAGCTTTGTATGAGATTAATACTTGGCAAATCCATTTTAATTCCAGTATCAGATCTCACTGTAAAAACCACTTGCTACTGAAAATACTAGAACTGTCAATCAACAGAAGAAAAAACAATTACAGGCACTGGGAACTCCCATATGATATAGGAATAATTACAGTAGTTGTCTAGTTATATTTAGATCAATGAGTCTAGCTGACATTAGCAACTCCATAATATTATATTCATATTACAGGAGAAAATGCTATTAATCACCTATCTATGAAAAAGGTATAAGAGCTATAATATTAAGGGAAATGGAAATGTTTACATAGAGCTGATTGTCAGCTGCTTTCTTGTAATCATATATGCATTTCTCTCAGACACACCAATGAATATATCAGAACTGTATTGCAGAGATCATGGCTTGATTATTCATATGAAAGCACTGAAGTTATCAGAAAGTTTATTTTTGATGTTTTGAGTCATCGCAAGTGATTGAGTCTTCATTCTATCTATGATTATGGACCTGAACGGTGGCAGTTTCCAATAAAAATGCTTTTTGCATTTTAAATGAAAATTAGCATCTAAATTAACCATTTGAGGTCACCCTTTCAAGCCATTTAGAAAGTTTTCCATTATTATAGTGAAAGACTGATGAACTGTACTAGGATGAAGGAACATTTATTGACTAAATTCTTTTCAGTAGTCTAATTGCTCCAGGTCAGCATGTTGCCCTGTTGGAACTTGTGCCATAAGCTTTATTTTGAGTTATAGACATTTCACTAGTCTAACTTCGTAACATCATTAAACATGACATGACTTAACTAATTTTCCCAATCAGACAACATTGGGTACAACTCAACTAGTAAACAATATAATTTTTAGAATAATTACCGGTAGTTCTCTGAACAAATAGCACCAGTGGACATATATAGCCTTAAATTCTAAGGGCATATCAAACAAATGTAATCAAAGTTACAACATTTGTGCATCATCTCATCTCAACTTATAACATCATTGCCCCATCAGCAATAAAATCAGCTACGCTAGAGCCAAAATGACCAATCTAATAACCAAAATGAATTACAATTCAACATGCACAAGAAAAGAACACATTCCATTCCATCACTCACTTCATATATGTAGAACTAAATACTATTATAAGACAAAATCATCAACTTATTAAAATAAATACTCTATCAATAAAAAGGCATCAATAATTTGCAAAATATCATTGTGACACAGGGTGACCACAACCAGACAAGGTAGGCAAATGACATAAGGCTATGTAATCCCACTAACCAACAGAGCATACTTTGCCAAATGTCTCCTGATGGTGTTACCTAGAAGCTTAATGAAATATCTGAAACAGCAAAACTAATCCCCTATATTTATCTTTCCCCAATAAACTTTTTTTTATATCCAGAGATTTTGCTTCATTGGTTTAAAAATATCTTTTTGTAAATATATTAATCCTTAGCAAGACTGCTTAGTTGCACAGCTTCTTCTTATGCTCCACAGCTGGCAATAAGTCGCTAAGTTTATATTACTGGCTTTGGGCTGAGATTTCCAAATAATTTTTCCTTGTATTTTTCTTAGAGCTCTAAGCATAATCTTTGAAAAATCTTTCAGGATTAGCTCCTTACCCAACCTATGGTCACTAGTCACGGTCATCCCTATCTTCAAAAAAGGAGATCCCATTAACGTTGAAAATTACAGACCAATCTCATGTTGTGTCACCTGCAAAGTCATAGAATCAATCATAAACCAATCCATTATCCTCCACTTAGAAACTAACAACCTACTCTCTAACAAACAATTTGGTTTCAGGAAAAAATTATCCTGTAATATACAACTCCTACACTGCAAAATCATATGGACTACTCGATTAGGGTAAAGCAATAGACGCAATTTACATAGACTTTTTTCAGTGATACATGACAAACTACTTCTAAAACTAAAATCTTACGGCATCTCTGGACCCCTATATGATTGGATAACTGCATTCCTGTCAAACAGACAACAAGTGGTCAAAATATGGAGTGTTCTATCAAATCCTGCACCGGTCAACAGTGGTGTCCCTCAAGGCAGCGTTCTAAGACCAACACTCTTCATACTTTACATAAATGACCTTTGTGATCATATTATAAGCAACTACATTCTATTCGCCGATGGTTAAACTATTTAATACCACCGACAATGCTGCTACCCTTCAAAAAGACCTTGACTATGAATCAGAATGGTCAAACAATTGGCAACTTCAAATCTCAACCAACAAATGCTCTGTCTTACACATTGGCAAAAAGAATC